>JAGKTI010006378.1:18890-35886 GCA_018397915.1 Birgus latro
TTAACTGTGATGGTTTTCTCTGTACTGAATAAAATCATCTTGCATTAGTCGGAGTCTCTGTCAGATGTAGTTTTATGCCACACACTCTGGTCTTTGTTGAGATTTTGTTGATGTACGTAACAGTTATCATACAAGACCTACAGGTATTATCACATCCTGTAAAGTATGCATTGCTGACTAACTGTGCTTACCGGTGTCAGTGCGGGGTGCCGGTGCGGTGATACACTCCCACTCCAAGAACGCGGTGCTGGCCACACTGGCATACACGGGGGACACGTTCAAAGTTTCACACCTCGAGATGATTAAGGTATACACTTGTTGTTTCTTGTTTGTGTGTGTTGTTGTACTTGCAGTCTTATTTCTTTGTGTTTGTTTTTATTAATGCTAAAGGTACATGCTGCATACTTCATGTTTGTCTGTGTTGATTTATTTGCTGTGTTATTTCTTTATGATTGTTATTGCTGTTACCAAACCAAACCAAACTCAGACTTCATCATCATCATCATCATCATCCGGACCTCTTTTCCCACCCTAGGGCAGGGTGAGGAGTAGCAACGTCCAGCCAGTCCAAGTTTACCCAATCCAATGAGCCATGCTTCCATTCATTCATCATTCAAGCCCCTGGAATCCTGGCTGTATCTGATACGCCCACACCAAACCAAACCTAACCAAACCCAAACTTAACCACACCAAACCATACCATACCATATTAAATCGATCCAAACAATCCTAAGCCTTACCTTATCCAAGCCTTTGTGTTAGTTTAATCAGCCCCCTCTTTACAGGGCATCCGTCATGCATCAGAGGACCGTGCGATGAGATACGATGAGGAGCTGATTGTGCCCATCATCGAGAACACACCCTTTGAGGCAGACCTGGCTGACAGTATGGCACAAGTGAGTGAGCGAGAGAGAAAGAATGAATCATCATCAGGCTTCATGAGTAACTCCAGCACTCGAGTGATATACGGTAGTTCTTTTTTAATTCTACCTACTTCAGATACTTTTCGTTTTGTAGCTTGGGAAAGAATTTTCAGCCTAGCAGGGATCAATATAGCCTCCATTAACCTTTTCAAATGCAACTGTAAGTTTCTGGGTGGCTCGTTTAATACACAAAGCTCATGTGACCGGCATATGAGCATCATTTTTTCATCACAGATGTCATATTCCCAAGATTTATAATGCAATCCACATAAAAATGCAACTTCAGAATGTAATTTTTTTGGTTGAGCATCATGTTCAAATGCCAATTTAGGAAAGGTTTTGTGTGACGTAATTCACATCACTACTATACCTGTAATCAGTTTCGGGAGGTAATTTGCAATGTTCTGCACAAAAGGTTTAACTGCTCTGCTGCTAGGGAGCTCTCCTACTCTGAAAAAAAAATTATATAACTGAAAGTAGTAAGAGTTCTGTAGATATATATCACTTGTTTGTGACATGTCTGTGTTGTGTTGTGAAGGCACTGGAGTTGTACCCTGAGGTGAATGCTGTGTTGGTGCGACGCCACGGTGTTTACGTCTGGGGCGACACCTGGCAGAAGGCAAAGACTATGTGAGTGTCTTTCCCAGTTCAGTACATGGCTATACTGGGCTTCATTCACCTTCTGTTGGACATTTTGTATTTTTCTATTTTGCTGCCTATTTCCCATAGCTCAGTGGCCCAAAAATATGATATTACTGGTCTGCATCCTTCTTATAGCACTTCTTTGTGACTAACACCATATTCATGTATTAATGTCTTGTTATAACTCAGTTTTTCAAGATGGAGAGATGGTAATTTTAGGCCAGGTTAAAGTGAATGCAATATACTTTTACCTCTCTTGACTTCATTGATCATTATCATCATCATCATCATCATCATCATCATCATCATCGTCATCCAGACCTCCTTTCCCACCCTAGGGCAGGGTGAGGAGTAACATTGATAAAGGATGGAAATGAATGGGTCAAGCGCAGGCAGTCCTTAGTATTTTCTAGATATGTCTAAAAAAATCACAACTTTTGCAGTATGACAGTATTATAAATCTGTACTGTAGATAGACTTAGTAGCATAAAAGAATGTCAGAAAAAGGTGATATAAAGAGGACTGATGCACCGTACAGTATATACAACTAAATGTATGGAGTGTATTATGCCAAGTGTGTTGTAATATATTGTATTGAACTAAATACAGGTATGTTGAATATACTGAACCAATTTTACAATATTTTTCATTCCTCCTTTTGTTTATAAATGCTCCAGCATACTTGCATATGTCAGCCATGGTCATCTGATGGTAGCTGTCCTTGCTGCTCCATCTCTAGCAGTCTCTCTTTCCAGTCCTGTATCTGCGAAGTCACACTTTGTGACCTCGTCTCAATTTTTTTTCAGTCTCTCTTGCACCTCTACCCTCAACATTCACACCTCTCTCCCTCTGCACCCACTTGTCATCCTCCATCCTCTCCATGTGCCCATACCATCTCAGTCTGTTATACTGAATTAGTGCACTGAATGTAAAGTATTTATTTAAATTTAACATTGCATCACCCTTACTCAGGGCCGAGAGCTACGATTACCTGTTTGAGGTGGCAGTACAGATGACCAAGATGGGCCTGGACCCCACCAAGGCACCTCCCCCTGAGCCCACCAGAGATGCCCAGCACATCAACGGCAACTGAACCTCCATGTGCTGCCTCTCGCCAGGTCGCACACACTGTTTTATCCTTTTCTCCTTTCTTATTTATGTTATTTTCTTCCTTGTGTCCATTGATCCTCTTTCTGTCTTGCTTTCCTCCCCATCATTTTCATAATCATTGATCTTCTTATTTACTGTATATATATTTTTTGCAGCCACAGTTCCCTATATATGGCCTCCCCCTAAGTCGCAGACTCTGTTTTATCCTTTTCCCATTTCCTTTTTATGGCATTTTCTTAATTTTTTCTAACAATCCTTTTTCTGTCTTGCTTTCTTCTGTTTTTTTTTTTTTTTTTCCTCTTGTAACTGAACCACCATGCACTGCCTCCCTCTAGGTCACACATTATTTTATCCTTTTCTCAGTTCTTTTTTATGGTATTTTCTTCCTTGTGTCGGTGAACTCTGTTTCTGTCTTGCTTACCACCTATTTGCTTTTGTAATCAGCAGTGTATTTTTTTCTTGCAGCCACATTTTTATTTCTTAATTATGGTGATTTTTCTTCATGTACACAGATCCAGTTGTCTTGCTTTCTTCTAGCTTTCTTCCCCTTTGTATTCTAAAACAATGACCTTTTTCCTGACTTAATCTATGGAAGCTATGACGCCTATTTTACATTACGGAAGTGTATTCCTAGCACTACCAAATGATTTTATTCAACGTGTGGATGGTTTCTAGTACTGAAGGTGTTTGTTAAGGCTCTATCTGATTCATCATGCAGTCATCATGAGACATCAAAATGAAAATCAGAAATTGGGTTAATGGGAAGGTCCAGTTATTGTGAGTGTGTGTGTGCATGCATATGTGTAAATCAGAAAATGGGTTAATGGGAAGGTCCGGTTATTGTGAGTGTGTGTGCATGCATATGTGTGTGTGTTTGTGCATGTGTGTGTGTGTGTGTGTGTGTGTGTGTTTTATAAACATTTTTGGAACCTTCAGCTGAATGGATGTTAGTTTTTCTTTATATACCTTTGAATCAGAACTGGGAACAGACATAAAGGATTATTTAGTTTATTTTTTATTACCATCTGAATATTGTCACTTTTTTTGTGTGGATATTTACAAATTGTTGTTGTTGTTATTATTATTACTATTATTATTATTTTCCCACCACATCAGTGCAGGCAGTTATGACACAATTTATGATAGTTCTTTACTTATTTATTTATTGTATTTATTTATCTGTCTGTTACAGTACAATGCTAGAGTGGTCCTGTTAGTTTATGCTTCTGTTGTTATTATTATTATGATTATTATTATATATTATTATTATTATTAGTTATTATTATGTATTATTATTAGTTGTTATTATTATTTATCATCATTATTCCATTACTGCTTTAGGATTTTTAGTAATATTATTAGTAGGTACAACTAAATATTATTTCTTCTTCTTCTTCTTCTTAATATTATTATAATTTTATGTACTTTGTTTTGGTATCCCTACACAACATTTAATACAATACTACAAGCTCTGCAATTACTGTATATTCTGTAACCCTGTATCCTACGTTCCTTATAAAGTAATGTATTCAGAATTGATGGTACAGAAGTTATCTTGTGGTTATGTTGAGTAATTATTTTGTATGATACAGTTTTCACACCCTTCACACACACACACACACACACACACACACACACACACACACACACCAGAACTGCAACTACCACCACTACCACATCATCTTCCACTACTACCATACCCCCCACAGACATTTGAACTCATGGGTGTTGAAGTCACGTATTGCTAGTGTGTGTGGGTGTGGGTGTGTTTTCTGGTTCATTTTCATGGCAAGGACTGGACATTATTTTGAAATTTGTTTTATGACAGGTACTCAACAATTTTATCAGAAATATGTTGTACCTTAAATGGTGTGCAGTGATAAAACATTTACAATTAAAAAATACACATTTACCTTTCTTAGCACTCAGTGGTGTAAAAAACAATAAACATTTACAATTCTTAAAAATCTGCAATGATAAAGAGTGTTTCTGATGTCAGCTGGATGACTTGAGAAGTGTATATGGTATCTTGTGGCCATGGTTTATAGGGAAAAGTTCATCATAAGTGAGACTAAGAGCTGTTGCCATATAGACACTGGCAGTCCTCACTAAACGTGTATAGTAGGATGTGTGAGGGTGAAATGCAGCTTTAGGTTCTTGTTGTGGCCCCAGGATCATCAGAATGTGTAGTCAGTGGACTGCATTCTGAAGTTGACTTTCTCCTGCAGTCCATCTTTTTCGGGGGAGATTTGGAGTTGTGGGATGCTTGTGTAACCAGGCAGTGGAGCTGCCCAGTTGTGTTAGTGCCACCATGTGAAGGCTTCCCTCTCCAGCACCTGTTTCAAGTAAAACAAGTGATGCACAATAATCATATAAAAGCATGTTTATGGAAACTAACTTATTTTAGTCATAACAGTGTAGCAGTTTTGCCTGCACACATCAGCCAGTAAGAATTTTATAACAACATTCTTCATGCAGTTGAGTTTTATCAGTCCACTTACTGTGTGTCTGTCCTGGATTCCTGTTGGACCTCATGAATTCTGGATGAACCAAGCTTGTCAGTATTGGTGTTTTATCACATTCACTACAGTGACATACTTTAAAGGCCAAATCTTACCTCCTCAGTTCAAAGAGTCTCACCAAAGCAAAATACATCATTGGAGTGAAGCAGTAAATATTCATGCTGTCAATGGTCTGTGACAGGCAAGAAGTGAAGCGGCCGGGGTAAACCGCCTAGTGGTCAACGGGGCCTGGTTGTGGATGCTTTAGACTTGCATTGGTGTGGACCATTGTACATGGTTGCCAGGGAAATGTGGGAGAAAATTTAGGAGGTTATTTTAGACCTGATTTTGAATAATGAGTGCAATATCAACATTGCTTCATTTTTCGGCCAATACAATGGTACAATTACTGATGACCTGATGGATGAAAATGGGCTTTTATTCTCGACGGTTATGGAAGTTCCCTAACACTTTTTCCTTACCAATTTAATTTTGGATACGACTGGTGAATATCATCTTGTATGTCATTTATTCAGAGTATGGTGATATTAGATTGATTAAAGCAGCACAGAAGACAGTGTCAGGGTGTAATAAGCTGAATAAATTGCTCAGGAAGAGGTGTTAGAGAGCTTCCTTAACTGACAAGAATAAGGGTCATTGTCCCTGTAATTCACCCATAAGATCATCGGTAATTATAGGTTAACAACTGAGAATTAGTCCCTTGTTGATATAGCATTTGGTAGTTAAAATTAGCCATAAAATAAATTCCCTAAAATTTCTCACAAGTTTCATGGGACATCCTGTATCCGACAGTGGAGAAAAATATGAGTGAATGATGTTGCTCTCTCCTGCTCTTGGATGCCACCCTCCAGGAGCAGGTAATGGTGAGCTTATACTGTATTATATTTAAAAGAGAGAGAGAGAAAGTTCCACGTTCACTGAGAGCATTGATAATGAGAAAGGTGAGAGTGGAAGTTAAAAAGTTTCCGCATGATAGTTTCTTGATCCTCACTCTAGCATATAGAAATGCGGCTTAGACTCTGTTGGAAATATGCAGATCAGAGTGACAGGTGTGGATGTGAGTTCATTGGCAAGAGCACATGGAGTTATGTGAAGAAACAGAGACAGACACATAAGGAAGTGAAGAAGTGATGTGATGATGTTGATTGCTGGAAAGTATTATAGTACAAGTACCTTGAGATGGTTTAGCCATGTGGTGGGAATGGAAAATGAGAGGTTGACTTGGAAAGTGTATATGAGTGAGGTGGAGGGTGGGGAGAGTGGAAGGGGAGACCAAGGATGAGGTGAAGGGATGGGGTGGAAAGGCATATGAATAAGGGGGAAGTGAGTTGGAGAAAGTGCATCCTTATGGCTGAAGACAGAATGGCACAGAGGCAATTCAGTTATGGCCACCTCTTTTAGATTAAGATGTCTGGCTATAGATAGATAAAGTTTATTAATGGATAAAAACTCGAGGCATTCTGTTCTTAATTACGATCTTTCTAGACATTAATCCCACAGAAGTTACCTTTTCAAGAGAGACATGAGTGCACCTTGCCAGACTCTGATGTGACCATCATCCTTGCTTCTGTCCCAGACGAAATACAACTCACAAACAATCCACTCTGCCTTTACTGTAGTCCAACCCATCCTCATCACATCACAACATATGACTAAATGCATCTCACTTTCACAAAGCAGACAGATGTTCAACAGCAAAATAACTGGACCAATCAGACAAGCTATGGCAAAGGAAGGTGGATAGAATTTTAGATATCCTGATGAATAAGTATTTTTTGTAAGCACCCCTTTTTAAAAATGTTTTTTGCTGTTACAACACTGTCCACAGTAAATTACAGATAATATTGCATGTTGAAGTTCCAGTCATGCCTGTGAAGCTGTTTTCTTCCCTCAATTTACAGTTCTGGTAGAGTACAGCATCATGTGGTGGCACTGACATGATTAGGTGGTGGTGCTGCCTAGTGATACAAATGCCCCTCAGTTCCCTTCCTATCCTCAAGTGGAGGATGGTGGACTACTGAAGGTGGTCTCTAAACTCGGTCCCTTCCCTGTCCTCAAAAGGAGGATGGTGGGATGTAGAATAAGCACAGCTTCATTCTGTAGCCTGCTGGGTTCTCGTTTTGGATGAACCTGGGACTACAAATATTGGTACTACTACCCAATTTACAGTACCTGTTATGTAAAAAATGGTGTGAAATTTTGGAGACATCCCTGACATATAAAGATGACTCCGTGTGTATGTGGATAAATGGACCTCTTGCACAGACAGACACACAAGTATCTTTGCAAAGTTTGATGAACAGATAATGAAAAATTGAACCACCTGATACATGCACTAGTGGAGACGGGTTTCACTGTATTTTGCAAGTTTTAATTTTTAAAGATGAAACCAAAAATAGTTGTTTCTTTGACTGTACAGTGAATTCCTCAGCACTTAGAATTGTTATGAGTTCAAATTAGTAAACCATTGATCCTGTCACTACACTTGGCCACCATGCTATCACTGGCATTTATGGATCTGTATTTGTATATGTAAGGAGGCTCTCTTGTACCTCTTGCTTTACTTGTTTATTTCTGTATTTGTTTGGTTACTGTATTCTACTGCATTATGTTGTTTATGCAGTTGATGTTGATATAGAAAGATGTATAGGCATTCATTGTAATTAGCCTTCTGCAGCACCCTGTTTTATAAAGTCTGCAGGAAATTAAAGAAGAAAGATTTACTGATTAAACTTCCATTGATGTGTGGGAAGTTGATCCACCAATTTATTTATTTTGCAGTAGCAAGTGCATGGAGAAAATTGGGATTTTTTGGATCAATTAGATATAAATGAAGGACTTTCTAGCTCTGATTATTGCAGTCTGTGTGAGTAAGGTGCTAGAGAGGGATACCTTCACAAAGTAACACCAATATAAGTGGGCAGTGGAGCTCCCTGGGTATATAAACGTCCCTCACTTCCTTCCCTATCCCCAGAAAAAATGATGGTAGACTGCAGGAGAGAGGTGGCCTGCAGTCCACTGAGTACACATTTAGATGAACCTGCGTCTACTACTACTACTACTACCACTATCATGTCAGTTTAAGAAAATACATATTGTAAATGCAAGATAATGAGCTGTAACATTATAAGAGGTACCAGACTGCCTCCAAAGTGATGAGAATACCTGGTCTACAGTTTGAGGAGTCCAGAGATAACAGTGCAAAAATGTAGGTTAAGGGAGATATATTTTAATACGTATATATATGTATGTGTGTATGTTGGAATTTAAAGTACAGCAGCTTATATATCTTGTTTGCTTGGGATTTATGAGTTCTATAAGTGTGTTAATTAATCATTCATTTATTTTTTTGTGTGTGTACTGTTTAAACTCATTATCTGTGATGACAGGTGTTTTGTTTTGCTGTTTCCAGCTGATAATTTTCAGAATAGGAAAGACTTCTTCTACTGGAGGGCTAAATGAAGGCTTTATTTTTATTATATTTTGAAAATAAAAGGTGAACAGAGGAAGAAAAGCAAATTAGATATATAAAAAAAAAAAGTCCATACACCAGAGTACAGGTGTCCTTCATTCATCTAATCTCTCCACCTCAAAAGGTCTTCTAAGCTGAATAAAATTGGTGGCAACAGCAAGAACAAGATAAAACTTCCATATGTCATCAGATTGAAGATGTTAGCAGGGCATTGATAATTAATGAGGCGATTTCCAAGAGCCAGCGTTATCATTTTACTTGTGAGGACAGGTCTTTATTCAGCAAGTATTTTATATACTCTATGTTAGCGTAGCCTCATGACCCAACACCTCTAAGGGGGTACTGTTCGGCTCTCGCTCTTACGGTATTTTGTGCGGATAAATAGCGGTAGTACCGGCATATTTTATTGTTATTAATATTTATCTTTGAATTCCCATGGTTTCTTTTTATAGCATAGAGGTGGACATTTTATGATACTAAACACTAAATGTAAGGAGGGTAAAGAAAATATTGTATGATCTTTGTTGGTGTTTATTTCCACTCCAATATTTACATTAAACTCCATCAGTATGAGGATACTCTCTCTCTCTCTCTCATGTAGAGTCATTTGGAGGTAACAAGAATATAATATTGATGATATTATTTTACTGAAATGGCCAAATATTTTAGTACATCACAGTTATTCATCTAACCTCTCGACTACAAGGATTTACATTTTATCCAATTCCTGCCACTATTAATCTTATAGGTATTTGAGGCCATCCAGTAACTCCTTCACTGCAATGATGACTGAAGCATTTCCTGTTACCACCAAGTGATTCAGTTCTGCTTAGTGGGGGTCTGGCACACTGAATGGATTGAGGATACTCTTTATCGCCCATATTCTCGTTGGGCAAGGAAGCTTCCCAACACCTATTAACGATTTATCTTTGGATATGGCTGCCTATTATCCTTTTGTATGTTATGTATGCAGAGTATGGTGATGTTGGAAGAATTTATCTAATAGAGGAGGACAGTAAGGTGTAATAAACTAAATAAATCACTTAGGAAAAGGTGTTAGGGAGCTTCCTTAACTGATGAAAGTATGAGCCTAAGTAACACAGAGGACAGTAAAGTGTAACAAACTAAATAAATCACATAGGAGCTTCCTTAAATGATGAGAGTACAAGCTTAAGTAGAGCAGTTATTAAGGTCAGTCTTCAGTGCACTATGTACAGTCAGTTTGGTTTCATTGGACAAATGAGTCACTCTCTACTCAGATACTAAGTTATAGTTCCATAAATTTTGGTGAGCCTTAGTAATGTGGTAGGAATGAATCTCCTTGGTTACCTGTCAAATTTACCCTCAGATCTGATGACACTTGGCCACCATCGTAACTGAAAAAGTGGTACTGGAATGGAACAAAACTTCAGGTTAAAACAAATGCACTCTGGTTCCATTGCTGCTCAAAATGCTGCTTAACTGATAGTTTTCTCCATTTTACTATGCAGTTCCTTGGAAAAATTATAATCATAATCATCATCACCACATTTGTTGTCATCTTTCTTCTCCTTCTCCTCCTCATCATCACATTTGCTATTGTCATGCTCCTCCTCCTTCTCCTCCTCCTCATCATCATCATTGTCATCATCATCAACATCCTGACTTTTCTTCCTACCCATGGATGAGGTAAGACAGGTTCCAGAAAACAAGGAAAGAGAAAATGGGTGGGAGAGAACTATCACCAGCATGCCAATGGAAACAGGAGTGATATATTGGAACACGGACATATAGTGAAGATTGTACTGTACTTTATGTTCTTTTTGTGTTTATTTCTTACTGTGATAAATTAAGACACACATTGGAGCAAATGGTAAATACACATCACATGGTTTTCCATCTTTATCATCATCATAATCATCCAGATCTCTTTCACACATAAGGATGGAGCGGGTCAAGTTATCATCATCATCATCATCATAATTCCCACTACAAAGTGGGGTGGATAACTAGCAATACAGTGAAATTATTTACAGACTATATCAACACCTCAACCATCATCGTCATTATTATTATCATCATCATTTTTATCATCATCATCATTAGCATCATCATCATCATTATCATCACCTTATGTAGGGATGAGTCTCCTTGGTTGCTCTAGTCACTGGCCCTCCAACTTTACTACACTTTGCCATGAACAGAGCTGGCAAAGGTTTTGGATAATTGACATGTATAAAAAAAAAAAAAAACAGCACAGTTATTTCATTTTTAGTTCACAGTCATCATAACTCAATGGCAAGAGATAAATAACAGACTAGAGTTAATCAGCCTTAACTTAGTGTAGATTTCTGTCATACTACAGCTCAGTTTCCATTGCTCAGTGGCAGAAAAAGAAAATACTTTGGCTCTGCATCTCCCCATAGCACTTTTTCATGACTAGCATCATATTCTAGTGTTAGTCTAATGTTATGACTCAACACTGAAGATGGAGATCGTACTTTTAGTTTAAGAGGAAAAAGAGGTTTGTTTGTTATACAGAGAGTTCGCTGTATAGGAGGTGGTGGAGAGGGATGCCTTCATGTGGTAGCACTGATATAACTGGGTGGTGGAGCTTCCCAGTTATGCAAACATCCCTTAGCTCCCTCCCCATCCCCCAAAAGGAGGATGGTGGACTGCAGAGTTACTTTGGTTTAATGCCGCTGCCTTTGACGACATTCACCTCCGGCCAGTCCTTCTTGTCCCAGAACCCGTTTAGCACCATATTTGGGGTTTTCATCCAGCTCCATACTGTCTTGGGAGTGAACCAGTCTGGGCCGTAATCTGCGGTGACGTATGCGTCACCCTGACACGGTACTCGCACCTTCAGCCCCACCAACTCCCCCCAGCACAGTGTGATGGACGGGAAGTTGTACCTGTAAACGGAATCAGGTGAAATGATGCTGGTCCTGTGGTTGGTATGTTTCTTCGTTTTCATCATCATCATTTACGCAATCATTTTCATCATCATTATATATGTTATCATTATCATCATCATGATCATCATACATGTTATCATCATCATCATCATCATATATATTATCATCATCATCAAAATACTGTACATGTTATCATCATCATCATCATCACATACAGTAGTTCCAATGTGCAGGCAGTAAAAATGTTGCCCTTCATTACACATACATACATACCAAGAACACATCATCAGAGTGAATGAGTTAAAATAATGTAAAAGAACATTTAAAAGATGAAATGGACTTGCTAATGATAACTGCCACTACCCAAGAAAACAGCAGAAAGTGAGATCTTGAGTGACTCTGATGTTAGTCTTTTCTTGGAAGGAACTATTCTGAGGGCTTGTAGTTTTGGGTTCGTTTGGTTCCTTCTTCCTTCCATTAAAAGTAAATAGATAAACTGTCAAAAAGGTAATACTGTATTAGGCTTCTGTGGTTGTATGAAAACATGACTGGACCCAGATTAGTCTTACCTATACTTTTGCCCATTGGATGGATTAATGCCTCCATGCCAGAGTGTGTTTCCATCCTGGTAGAAGAAAAATATATCCAGCTTGACTCCATGTGCTTTGAAGGACAGTTCGTAGCTATCGTTAAGGCGGCCAAATATCTGAATGAAGGTGAGTCCGTTGGCTACCAGGGCTTTGGGTAGATCCGGCCTGAAGTCTTCCACGAACATAGCGATGTCAACGTCATAGGACCAGGGTATGATGTCACACTGTCGGAAGTACCCTGGAAATGAATGAAAGATGTCCATAATTTGAATAACTGCTTCCAGTGGCTACCATGGCTTTGGATAGGTTGGGTCTTCAGTTTCAGTTTACAAAGCCATTCTCAGAAGACATAGATAAATGTTTGCTTCGGGTGACATCTGAACGCAAACCCCATGGAGTGTGCAGGCTGAAGTTGCTCTCTACAAGCAATGTACTACCCTCGTTTCGGTGGATCAGAAAGGACCTGAGACACACTTGCATAATCAGATAGCAGAATTGCCTGATTACATCCACCATATGAAGGTGTCTCTTACCATAATCGGAGGGCGGGGGGGGGGGGAAGGTAAACCATTAGCAACTAATTAAACAAATCTATATGAAGAGTATGAAAACGAGACGAGAATAAAAAAGACAAGACATGAGACGAGAAAACAAAAGAGGAAGAGAAAACAGAAGCTAGATAGACGTCAATAAATACAGAGATTAACAGACGCCCGTCCTCGGCCATCAGGCTGTCTTTTCTCCACATCTCTGCCCTATCCCTCCATCCCTCCATCTTATCCTTGGTGTTCCCCTCTCCCTCCTCTCCACCACTTGAATCACATACTCTTCTGTTCAGTCTTATACTTTATCCTCTTCACATGGTCAAACCACCTCAGAGTATTTATCCCAGCGCTTTCACTCCTATACATTATCTATTTGGATTCTTTACTGACTATTCATTATAAGCCCCAAACACTGGGGTGCGTTGTCGCTAAAGACTAAGCGGGAAAGGATATAAATATATATGAGAGCAAAGGGTTATGCATAGGGGGAGGGGGAAAATTCATACAGAGCATAGTTTTTTCTTTAGCATCCCTTACTTTAGTTTCGTTTTCTCTAGTGGTTTTATACTATATTTTTCAAGCTGGTAATGCATCACTTTATCAACACCTGTTTTTATTCTTTACCTCCGCCAAAGAAGTTAGAGGAGGTTATGTATTCATCTGTTTGATTGTTTGTCCACACGATATCTCCAAAAGTTCTCAATGAATTTCACTGAAACTTGTGTTAGGGTGGGCCATGGGCCAAGAAAGAATTGATTAAATTTTGGGACGGATCCGGATCCTGCAATATGACATTGGCAGAGGTATGCGTTCTCTGAGTGCTTTCTAGTTTAAAATATGAATGTGACACTAATTAAAATAGTTTTCTTCGCTTTCGAATGCGTTGTTTTGATTCACACCACTGTAGCTCTATGGGTAGCACCACGTAGTTTGTGTAACCGCCGCAAGGGGCCCAGGGCGGCGCTGATGTTGTTTATCTACACCTCCGACGCCCACGCCTTTTGAAATCAGCCGGTGAATTCGGAAAATATAGTGCCATGGCCCACTGCCTAGCTTATGTAAGCAACAGCGAAACAGAAACAGCAAGCTAAGAACAGTGGATCCAATTGCATTACCATCGTGGAGGCGACAAGTGGAGGGGTTTCAATATGGCGGCCAAGGCTTCACGCTCGCTGCGGAGATAGCCACTCCATAGAGCTCAGTGATTCACACGCGTGCTGACTGTACTGTGGCAGGTGCTCATGGTGTATATTTGGTTGAAAGTACCTTGATGAGCTGTCGTAATATCTCTGGCAGTTCCCTGAGGAAGTGTGATCGTGATATATGTTAGCAAGGACGGACGTCGGCTATGAGTGCTGGGAAGGTAAGAAATAACGAAATACAAATATACAAAGCCAAACTGGAACTCGAATTCAGATCGTGGTTTTCAGTTACCGATCATCAGGATATTTTTTGTAGAGTTCATAGTAATGATATTGAAAGTTGCCGATATTCTGAATGATAAATTATACAGTAGGCAACAATATCTTGTTTCGGTGTAAGCTTCAGGAACCCCCAGTTTCATATTAATTCTACCTTGTTCGATTTTTAAAGCTGAAACATGTATTCAGATCTTAATGCTTAAATACATTACTGTCTTGATGCCTGTCAGAATGCACACGTCAAAAAATCTGAAATTCGACAATGGAGTGCACATTTGATCAATTCGGAGAGTGGTAGACATACAGCCATGGTAATACGGACATAGATGTGGGGTCTCGTTATAGTTTAGTATATTTTGTAATTTGCGTTACATTATCTACTATTGTAACACTTCCAATGTGAATTTAGTGCCAGTAACAAGGAGATAATTAGTATGAAGAGAGCTTCAAAATATGGAAAACCGAGGGGGGAAAAAAATCCTATCCAATATTGTTTACATGTAGCCTACAGCATCACAGAAAGTCTCATTTCCATCATCCTCTTTACAGGACATTTCCATCATCTTCCATACATAGTCATTTCCATCATCTTCTTGCCTACCACAGAAAGTGATCTTATTTCCAACCTCCTCCTCCTCATGTGTTGTGGGAGCCAAAGGCTGTTACTGGGAGCCTGGGAGGGATTGCCACATCTCTGGGTTACCTCTGCGCGTCCCCGTCCCGTTAACGTCCTTCACAACACATGTGGTGGGTGTTCTGTTTACTCTGTGTACATCCCACACTTGTCCAGCGTCATTTATTCATCTTTTGGACACCCAGAAATTACAATAATTAGTGTACTGGTATGCTTTTGAAAAAATTAACGCTAATTACTTTGTTGCTTGGCGTTGTGAGGTAGTCGTGTCGGATAAGATTTTTGCAGGGACATTTTTTTCCCCTTTTTCCTGTCCTACCGAGATGCATGCGCGGAAACTTAACTGGGGGACTACGCCTCTTCTAAGATGGATGAGGGTGGGGGGAAAAGTACTGCCAGTGTGAGCTGAAGTAGTCGTGATTATGAGAATGTAGATGAAAATGAAGTAGGAGAATGACGACGATGATGATGATGGTGATTGATGACATGACAGCGGCGATGATGATGATGATGACATTGTTCTTATGGTGTTGTTGCTGAAAGTGTTTACCTAAGAAAGTGCCGCTGGCAATCCAAAAGGGAATCTTCATCTGATCCAGCACCTTTGCAGACTTGGCGAGAAGTTTCATAGCGTTACCCTTGAAACTGGAGAGACAGGGAGAATGTGGGGGTTAGTTTATCTATCTATATAGTATATTCCTATCTATCTGTTTAGCCCCTTTCTTTCATAATCTCATTGTATCTGTCTATATCTATCCTGTCTGTATCCATCCATCCATCCATCCACCTGCCTATGTGTCTATCTATCTGTCTATCATCATCATCATCATCATCAAGCACTGCAAGTTCACTCCTGAACAAAGGCCTTCCCCGAGTTTCTCCACGAATTCCTTGGCTGAACTAGTCTCTGCCAAGTTTTGCCTGCAGTCTTATTTCATCTCTCCGCTACCTGTCTGGCCGTTTTTTGCTATGCTTGTGTAATAACTGCAATGAAACAACAAATCAATCAATCACAGTGTCTTGGCCGGGATTGGATCCCCCCGCTCTCCACGTGCGCACACGTTTCTTAGCCTACCACTGAGCCAAAGAGAGGATCCCCCGCTTTGGCTATGGGGAGTGCGGGCATTTATAGACCCCATTACACTTGCAGTCTCTTGGAGTCCAGTCAGTTAGCCTCTTGCTCCATCAGTCATTCCATATTCTTGCTACATGACGTGTCCACCTCCATTTCTGTTGTTATAACTTAGTGATGTCTTTGAGTCTGCTCTCAGTCTATCTATATATCGTATCTGTTATATTAATTTATCTCTGTCTGTCAACTTACCTAAGCATCAGTCTGTTTACATCTGTCCACCTAACTCACTTCAAATCCTTCTTGGTCTCCTCCTTATTCAGCGTCCTGTAGTACTCCTTCGCCCTGGTCATGTTGCACGGGAGGAACTGCGACCCTCTCACGTCAGCTAGGAAGGCAGGGATGTTCACTGGCATCTGCACCCTCATCCCTTCAACATGGACTGCTGTGGTCTCGAATCTGCGTACAGGTTGAGACTGGTGATGATGATGAGGAGGATTGGTGTGTGTGTGTGTGTGTGTGTGTGTGTGTGTGTGTGTGTGTGTGTGATAACTGGGTAGTTAATGGTGGTGGTGGTGGTGGTGGTGCTGCTGCTGATGATGATGATGATGATGGCGGTGATGATGATGATGATGATGGTGACAGCGGTGGTGGAAGAGCAGATGGTGATAGTGATGATGATGATGATGATTAAGAGAGAAGACCAGTAGCAGCATCACCAACAACCACAACCACAATCAAGCTAATTCTACTTCTCCCTGAAAACCAGATTCCCGGTCAGGCGGTAACGGTCGCAACCAGTTCGCAGTGACTGTTTTGAGAGGCGTAGTAGGGCCCCGAGGCTAGGCGAGACAGTTAAGTGACCTGACAAGTGGAATGTGTTTGACAGGAAAAAAAGAATAAAAAGCAAAAAGTAAGAATAATATGAAGGGAAAAGTTGAGAATAAAACGGAAAGTTATGATAAAATAATAAAGAATAAAATAAAAGGTAAAGGTAAGAGTAAAATAAAGGAGAGAATAAGAATGAAATAAAGTTTAAGAATAAGATAAAAGGCAAAAGTAAGAATGAAGGAAAAGTACGGTAACAGTAAATTAAACGAAGAATGGAGGAATAAAAAGAAAAATTAAATAAAAAGACACCGTAAAAATAGAATAAAAGGGAAAAATA
>JAGKTI010006379.1:0-15265 GCA_018397915.1 Birgus latro
CAGGAAGAGCTGCCAGTACTGTAGGTGGGTATGTGTGGATGATGTATTTATTCTCTTCAGTCTGGGTTGTCCATGTGGAGAGAATGGAGTAAGAGAGATTAACAAGGAGAGTGTGTGTCAGTGAGGTGGACAGGGGAGGGGAGTGAGAGCTGAATGATTTAGTGAAGGGAGGGTAGTGGGAATAAGAAGCAAATGGTGTGGTGGAGGGATGTTGTGGAAAGGTGTACACATGAGGATGGTGTGAGTTGGAGGGAGGGCAGCCTGGTGGCAGGAGACAGACTGATGTGGAGGCATTTTGTTTGGTCTCCCTATGTAGGAATAAAACATCAGTAGATAGGCAGGCAGATGTAGATTGACTGTACCTCCAGAGCTGCTTATTTAGTGTATTTTATGGCAGGTTCCACAAATATGTCAGTCAATATGGAAAAAGGATGGGTGATAACAGAGGAAAGTGACATGGTGTAAGTGGAAGGTAGAGGCAGTGGAATGATGGCAGACTTTAATCCTTGACTGCATCTCCAGAATTGTTCAAGCTCTTTATTTCTTCGCAGGTTCCACAAATGTCTGTCGATTGGGATGGAGAAGGGGTGGGTGATGACGGAGGACGAGAGGCGAAAGATGATGCAGCAGCGGCAGGAGAAGAAGACCAAGGAGGAGCAGAAGCGGGCCATGAGTTCAGTGGACACAGAGAAGTACAGTCTGAGTGAAGAGGATCAGACAGAAATCTCCATTATCGTGCAGTTGTACAAGAAGGCCTACCAGGATGTCCCATACGATGAGGGGATCCCACAGGAGGGTGCAACAGGAGTCATGTCCCCCTGGATGACCTTCTGTAAGAGGATCGGGTATTTCTTCTCACTGTTCCGTGAGTTTGCGGAACTCTCCAGCAATGATCAGGCACTCCTGCTCAAGACTGCCATCACCTCAGCATGCATCATAATGGGATCAGTGGTGTATGATGCTAATACTGGTAGTTGGCCCAGCAAAAACATCTCCAGGTCTGGTTTTGTCCCCAACGTGTCCACGACCAGTGTGGAACGCTTTGTACCAGCAGAGCTCATGAACCGCGTGGAGCATTTCTTCCGTAAGTTCCAGCAGGTTTGTCCAGACGAGACCATGGCCATGATCCTAATCCTGGTGGCACTGTACTCACCTGAGCTGATGGGTCTGGAAGCTAAGGAGACCATTCAGGGCCTCCAGGATCGCTATACTCGCATCTTACACAAATATGTCTGCTGGAAATACAGGGAGCAGGCGGCCTTAATGTTCCCTAAGGTTATTGTGTCTCTGGCCGACATCCGGGAGCTTGCCGAGCGCACCAGCCAGATGCGCATTCAGAAGGGTGTCGCATCCAACATCCCATCCATCTCATCCTTCATGCCGTCCCGCAACCGGCCGCAACAACAACAGCAACAACAGGAACAGCCAGTAACACCCATGGAGACCAATGATGAAGACGCCCTGGGACATGTACAGGTGAAGCAGGAGTGTGACCTGGAGCCGGATGATGCACTGAACACCCCTGCAGCCCACAAACGCATGCGCATGGAAGCCACTGGTGGGGTGCGTGACCACACGTACCAGGGCATCATGCAGAAGATCATGGAGATGCACAACTCCGTCCACTACCATGCCCCATCCCTTCTTCCCTTCATCATACAGATTGTCAAGAAGGTTGGGGCCGGCAACCCAAGCGGAACTGGAACTGGAAATGGGACTAGTACTGCAACTGGAACAGGGACTGGAATTGGGGCCCCTGGGACTGGAATCGGGGTCCCCAATCAGATGGGAACTCGAGGTCGACCACACTTTGGGCGGCAGCAGCGTGGCGGTTCCCGGCGGCGGCCACAGGTGGAGGTGAAGCAGGAATATGTGGAAGATGACAATGACACTCAGGACATGGCCATGACATCACCCTCACCCACAAACACACTATCACCCCCCACCACCACAGCCCTCCCCACACACCACACTCACCAAGCCCACTTTCCCCACACTGCCCACACACCAAACGCACTGCCTCCACAGCCACATTCGTTGCTCATGCACCACTCCACCCCACATATGCAGCATCAGCAACAGTCACAACAACAAGAGCAGCAGGCATTCCCCACATCCCCAACTCACCCCAGCCTTGCCTCCACCTACCCTGCCTCACCCATGGAGAGTGACTTACTGCCCTCATCACCCCTCAGTGGCCCTGGCTTGAGGTTATCTCCCAACACCACCCCCGTGTCCTCACCCCTGGTCACCCCGGACCTGCTAGTGTCATCCCAGCCCTCTCCAATGGTCCCTGTAGCCCCATATACCCCTCCTGCACCAGCCCCATCTCCTACCATGGGCCTAAACCAGCCACATGTCCTACCAATGGCCGATCACCCCCTGCCTTCCCCTGTAGCTGCTCCGTCTCCATACTCTGACACCTCCACCTCTTCCCCTGAGAGCTCACAGTCTCCATTTTCCGAGCTCATCCCGGAGAACCTGTCAGATGTGGAGATCAGTGTCCTAATGCAGCTTCTGGATTGGGTCTGCAACTTTGACAACCTCGAGAACCCGAACTCACTGAAGGAGGTCCTGCCTCCAGACCTCCTCTCCGAACTACAGACCAAACTCTGCTCATTTTCACTCAAGCATGAGTGAAGCACCGATACCACCAGAGAGACCTTATTATGATCTGGTTTCAGAAGACAAGGGAATAATAGTCCCAAAAAACAGAATCCTGACATATTATTTTGCACCCAGATACTTTATGAAACGATGCCCTAGGCTTGTGTTAAGTCAGAATCTACTGTGTTAAGTCAAAAAATAGCTATTGTGTATTTTTGCTATGCCACCTTACGATGTCTGTGCTGTGCTTGTAGATGTTCATCACGGCCCTACCTAGCAACAACACTTCGGCTGTGTGAAATGTAGTAAATGTATGTGCACCAGACACATGGTTGTATTTTAAGTGTTGCCGGAGGTTGGGTAATGCCTCTGCCTTGTGGGTTATTCTGCAGATTTACACCTCTCTGTACTCTTTTATGTTATGGATGAAAACTGTCATTATTAAAACAAGTTGCATTAAAGAGAATGTAGAGATGTAATATGCAAAAATAAGACAGTAAGGAAGAGATGTTATGAAACCTCGTATACCACTTAAAATACAGTCCACAAACACAGGACAGTCTGGACAGTTGTGTACATTAATGTGATGACTTGAAAATATTGAACTGCTCGAAGGTTTGAGAGGACCATGAGAGGCTAGGGGTGTCTTTCAGAAGCAGTGTTGATGAAGTGATTGGGGAACGTGTGAGAAACATGTCCCAAAGGAATCCACAAAGTTCTTATCATTACAATCACAAAGGTAGCCTTGTTTTTGTGACCCAGTAGATACAATCACAAAGGGAAGCCTCGTTTTGTGATTATGAACGCTCATTGACCTTGTGGGTGTTTATTATTTTTTTTTAACCCCTGACACTTTGCAGGGAAGGTGATGATAGTCATTGTTTCATAATCAAAACATTTTCTGTGCAGTTAAAAACCATAGCAAATTATCAAAGAGCACAGCCTGGTTTATGTACAATACTAGAGCTTTTTCTTCTTCTTTTACTGAGGTTATTTTGTGTCAACCTTGCTTACAAATCTCTGACTATGTTTTCAAAGAATTCTTAAGTTTCCCAGCCACTGATAAATCCTGTTTGATGATAGTGATGGATGGTATATGAAGCACAAGGACATCATTGAATGCATTTGAGGAGAGTTATTGAAGTCATAGTTGAGTGTTTTGAAGTCATAGTTGTATGCATTTGATATGGATCACAACAGTTGACTGGATTTGAGGACAGATGTGAAGAGTTGTATTGAAGTCATGGTTGAGTAGATATGAAAAAATGTACTGAAGCAACAGCTGAATGGATTTGAGGAACTGTATCAGAGTCACAAGGATGGGGGTGCATATCCCAGTCAGCTGGAGTCTTGAGCCTCATCACTTTGTGCTTACTAGTACATGTCTGCCACAGCCAAGAAATTTCTGCATGTGGGACATTCTTATTTTAGTAACTTAACCAAGAAGTGACTGCATCTGTGACTCGTGTATTTTAATAGGCCAAGATTTCCTCCCTCATGTTTGCCAGTGTGCATCCTGTCACAGCCGAGAGGTTAATGCTTCTGGGACTTTTATATTTTATTAGACCAAGATTTTTCCCCCTCCTGCCACCCCAACGAGAGCCACTGTGCTACTGTGAGATGAGTCTGTGTTTACTGCTAGATATGCTCATACTGTGTCAGGAACTGTAGGTCCACAGAAACATGGACTTTAAACCAGGAACCTAACTGAACTTATACCAGAAAATTTTTAGTATTAAATGAGAAATGTAAGGAAGGTATTGTGTGATTTTTTTTTTTTTTAATGCATTGAGTGTTGCAGCAAGAAAGCTTCATACCTACAGAGTGCTGCATGAAAGTGAGGAAGGTGTTGTGCTTGTGTGTGTAAAGTATCGTGACCGAGCAAATTGTGGTCATTTACTTTTTCATTCCAGTGTAGTTGGTTTGGCTGACATAATAGTAGAAGTGCATGTATATGTGTGTGAATTGTACTCTCTTTGGCGTAGGAGAATTGTTAGCACTTTCGTATGTGATTGTTCAGATTATATCACTGCATTTGTCTTGTATGCTATTTTTGCTTTTTTCATGTTGACATAGTTTGCAGTAATAATATTCAAGAGGATAGTACTGTATCCTGTATGTTATACGTGCATTATTCATACCACCATAGTTTGCATTAATAAAATACAGTATGATATTACAGTGTAATAGGCAGAATAAATTACCAAGAAAAGTGCTACAGAGACTCCTACCAAGGAGAATGTGATCCAATGTCTGCGTCACCCCTCGCATCACTGCCGCCCACCCGCTGACCTGCCTGCTACCTCAGAGTTCACGTTTATGGTTTGGCTTTGTGGTGGTGGCAGTGTGCAGGAGACGACCTGTCTCACTGCACGTGCTGGCTCATTCACAGGGAGAGATATTCTGCATCTCTTTACAAACCTTCCCATGTGAATATAGGAACGTGTGATCCAGAGTCATTATGTCGTCAGCTTGGGAGATCTTGTAGCACCACTTCCTCAGCAGTTTATATTGCGTCTTACACTTTATTTTTAATCGTGTGGTAGTTATACTTTTTTTCTTGCTCCCCAGGCCCTACCTCACCCCATCGGGTGATGGTGATGAATTATTTATTTATTTATTTTTATTTATTTTCCTTTTTTTACCATCTTGTTTCCCAGACCCTTCCTCACCCCAACCTTAGGTGACAAAAGAGAATGATTTTTTAAAAATTAATAAATTTTTTTTTTTTTTTTTACATAGAGTACATAAACATCACGCAAAAAATATTAGTTTGCCTTGTGCAGAAGTAAGCTAATAAGGAGGAAATGCTAGAAAATCTCCTAAACTGATGAAAGTACTTGACCCAAAAGTCTTGCATGGTATAAAATTTTGTATTCTTGCTCTTTCCTCCTCTGTCATTGTTTAAAACTTGTGGATGTGTTAATGTCAGGTTTGGTAGAGCATCTTATGTATGGTTAAGATGAGTATATGTTGCTACTTATATTCTGTGTATGGCATCATCATCATGGTGAAGATAGGTTTTTAGCTCAATTAAATTTATTTTGCTTTAAGTGAAGACAATTCCACTCTTGTGGGTACTGTAGGTAAAAGTTTATAATTCAATGCGAGTTTCCTAAAACAGTAATAATAATAATAATAAAAAAAAAAAACTATAATTCCAGTTACTGATAAGTAATTAAAGGCTTGTATTCTTGTTGGGTGAGGAGGCTTACAATACTCTCTTCACTTTAACTTGGCCAAGAATTAACAACTCTCCATCTTCAGTGCCGAGCTTTAACAAAAGATCACAGAAACTTAGCATTAGACATGAAGAAGTGCCGTGGAAAGGATGTAGAACCATTATATTGTCTGCCACTGAGGAAAGAAACTCTGGGCCAAGTTATAATGGTTGAAGCATAACACTTCTTCCTTAGTGATTCCTTTTCCTTTTACACCACATTGTTCTCTTGTACAATATTTAGGCATTGTAACACTGATACATACATACATACAAAAGAGTAATGAGGCATCATGCATAGAAATAAATTTATAAGGAAGAGGTATTAGTAAGCCTTCTTAAAGAGAATAGGAGCCGAAGAGTAAATGGCAGTGCATGAAATGGTTGTCATACTCGTAAAACCGTGAAGATGTGTTGGCTACCTTGGTTGAATAATGGCAGTTGAGAGTAAGAGCTATATTCTAAGTGGCTTTGGGGATTAACACCTTGACCTTAGTGATTTATTCTACTTGATTACACCTTGGTATCACTCAACAATGTACGCAGCATGCAAGTGAATATTAAAATGAAATATGCAGGGTTGGATCCAGCTGTGCAAAGTGCGAGGTGTGATTCCTTGTGAAATTATGATAAGTTAGAATTTATGGTGAATCAACATCCTCAAGATTGATTACTGAAACTTATCATTGAAGTGACTATGTTAACATGTATGGAAGGTAAATTACATGGTTCTTTTATTATAAGTAATCAGTAGTATGCTGAAAATAGGGAGGGTGCCTGCTGTATGCCACCCTAAAATTTATGGCTGATCTGTGTAATAAATTGCTAGGGAGAGGGTACAACAAAGCCTCCCTGCCACCTAGAATATGACTGTGAAGAAGAAGAAGAATAATGTATTGTACTGATGTGCTGGAGGGTTTGAGGAAGAAATAAGGTGAGGAATCCATGTAAGTCACTCAGAATTGAAGCTTTATTCAGTTATTTTTCATTGCAAATGAAAATTGATTTAAGTTGTTTGTATAACAAGAAATTATTATAAAACAGCTGTAAACAGCAGAAAATTCTATATAGCCAAATTAGCAAGAGTGATGGTATTATATTACAGTAAGTTAGTTATTGGCAAAGCACATTTAGAGTTTTTTACAGTTACTGGCAAAGCACATTTAGAGTTTCTTACTGTTATCCTTTGGTTGTAGATTATCCTGAGGAAGTTTTTATTATACAAGACTATTTAGATTTATTATATGACTCAGAGGTCAATAAACATCCCATAGTAAAGATGTGACAAGTGTGTGTTCCTGATATAGGGTCGGTGAGGCAGCGAGGAGTTAACGCGTGGTGTGCCAGGCATTGACAGCTCCACCACCAAGCTGTAGTCTGTATTTCATTCTTGCTTACTCCAAATGATTTTATTCACTTTGTGAGGTGATTTTTATTTTGGTTTCCATGGAGCTTGACAATATTCACTGAGTTTGAGATTTTTTTTTTTTTTTTAATAACAGTGGAACATTTTTCATTGAATCTGAGAATTTTTTTTTTTCTCCTCCCTCCCCCCATCGAGCTTGACAGTTTTCACCGGTTTTAATCTCTGACTTTAACTGTGAGCCCTGGTGGCATTGTATTCAAATGTAGTCCTGTTGTTACTATACCTCATATACTCTAACTTGGCCTAAAATTGCCATCCCTCCATCTTGAATGCTGAGTTGTAACAAGAGATCAATGCTAGAATACGATGCCAGTCATGAAGAAGTGCTCAGGAAGGGATGTAGAGCCACTGTATTTTCCTATCTTGCCACTAAGCTATGTGAAAAGAGCTGCAAATGAGCAAAAATCTGGGCCAGGTTATGGTAGACTGACTACTGTTGATTTTATTCAGCTTGGAGTTGACATCTTGTTTTGGAGGGGTGTCCATATGATGCCTGGTGGTCTAGTGGGTTAGGGCACTCCATCTGGATCAAGTCTTGGGGTTTCCATTTGAGGGGTGGTTGGGATTTCTTACTCATATAGTGCCACTCAGGGGTTAGGGAGGCTGGCCACCCTTCCCTTAAATGTCGGGACTGAGTAGCCTAGCCCCGGGCCCCCACATTCTTCTTTATATGGTAATAAATGATAATCTAACTCTCCAATCTGAAAAATCTCCTCGGCTGGTATTCTCGTCAGGTAAGGAGGCTCCCAAGCACCTCTTCTTTAGTGATTTATTTTCCAGCGTACCCATTAATATCCTGTTTTTGTTTCTTATATCTTTTTTATGTCAACATAGATACAATACAAACAATATAAACGATATGAGAGGTTGTATAAATAACACAGGAATATAGTAACAAAGCAGAATCAGAAATAAACCACTAAGGAAGGGTGTTAGTAAGCTTCCTAACTACACCAGAATACCGGCCCTAAACTCGTAGTTTAAGTGTTTTATTTTATTTTATTTTTTAAAGTATTACGACCCCTCCAATATTGAAGTCTCTAAGTTGAATGAAATCATCTCAAGGTAGAATGAAAAATACTTAATCATAATGAAGTGGCTTGATTATGCTCATTATCATCCTAATCTCAGTTCAGCAGGATGGGTTGGATCCAGAAGGAAGGGGCTGTTAATGCAGTAAATTCTCTATTATTTTTTCTCTTGTTTTCTGGACCTTACGTGGCCTGATAGGTGGAAAAAGATAATAGGATGATGATGATGATGATGAAAGTGATGGTGATGATGATGAAGGCCTTGATGATGGTGATGGTGTTAATGATGATGATTGTTATTATTATTACAGTATTATTATTTTTGCCAAGGCCACACCAAGATGCACTGAAAAGATATTGGTCACTACAGAGTCCAGTCCATTGTATATGAATTGTTATATTGTGAGGGAAACTATCAAACTGTAATTAACTGGGTAAATTGTGGTATAACCTGGTATATCTTGGTATATTGTGGTGTTAGGAAGGAAGCTGACAATGTTGAAAATAACCCAGTGTACTGTATATTGACACTTTAGGATACATATAATGAAGGACATGTTAAGTAATGTTATATGTTTGATAAGGTACAATATTAACTGTGAAGGAGTGTTATATCTTGGTTATATCTGGAAGCATTGCATACATTGAAGGAAAGTATTGTGAAGGAAAGATATAATGCTGGATGTATATTAATGTTACTTCCAGCTTTAGGCCAATGTGCTCTTGTTTAGATGGGGCAGATTGGGATTGATGATGATGAGGAGGAGGGGGGGGGGGAAGAATGATGATGATGATGATTCTGATAATGGTGACAGGACAGTGATGATGATGATGACTTTGAACACTGCATACTGTGAAGGGAATTGTTGGGCATGGAGTATGAGAAAAGCGAAATGTGTTGTAACCTTGGATATATGGTAGCCATTTTGTTTTCACTTGATGAAACAGGACCAAAACTTGAATTTTAAGTTGTGATTGTAGGTAATTCAGTGAGCCTTGGTTATGAGGTACAAATGAGTCTTCTTGGTTACTAGTCAAATCAGTCCTCCAGTCTGTTTCCACTTGCCCATCATCTGAGCTGAAAGGGGTTAGGGATCTTTTTGAGGCTAGAATGAGCTGAAAGGGGCTAGATTAAAATGAGCTGGTAGGGGTTAGGGATCATTGTCAGGTTAGGGCAATCGCTCTGTAGTAAACACAATTGGTCTGGTGTAAGAGCAGTCAGATGAACATCTTTCTTAATATGTACAGATGTTTTCCTTTCCAATCATATCATCATCTCTTATGTACATCATTTTTCATCTTCTTTTTCTTCGGTCATCTTGGCATCTTTTGTACATCAGGACTTTTTCCATGTCAGTCACTATTTCTTTTCCCAGTTGGTTTAGCTTCTGTTGTTTATCAGGATTTGCTGTCTTTACTATACATCTCAGAATCTCTTGTACATCTTTAGTTTCCTTAGTCTTTCTGTTCAAATTGCATCAGTCTTTCCAGTCTTTCTACCTGGTTCAGCATTTTTTCATAATTCAATGTTACATCTTGATTTTTATTTTTTTTATTTTTTTTTATTTTTTTTTAGTCATTCCCTTCAGGTCACATCAGTATTTTAAATCCTTCTAATCGTTTCAGTATTTCTTCCGCATCTCAGGTTATCCTCCTTGCCATGACCTGTAATAATCACCATCTTAATTTTGGCGGGTCATTGAACATTGGGTGAAATACTTCGTATATGTATGGTTGAAGGAAGGAGTAATTAGGGCAGATGTGTGGATAATTGGTGGATCAGATGGGATATGTTGAGTGGATGGAGTATGCATAGATTGGATGAAATGTGTGGTGAAACTGAACAATTGCTGGTTAGTGATAGTATGTGTATATATATTTTTTTCATGTGACAGTTGGGCCACCCTCAACTTAAATACCATGTTGTGTTTACCTGAAATTTAACAAACCTTAAGTATGAGGTAGGAATGAGTCTTCCTGGTTACTACTCACATGTGCCCTCGAATCTGACTACATTTGGCCATCATCTGAGCTGCAAGGGGTACAGATCTTTGTCAGGTTAGAGTAAATGCAATATAGTCAAAGATGCTGGTGGATAGTTTCGTGAGAGTAAGACCACAAAACATTATAACCTTAATCTAACTCTTACCTCTCAGATCAGACTTTATTGAACCCCTAGAAATTGGGGGATGTTCTGTATTGTATTGATTAATTCTTGTTACTTCCAGCCCAGTTTATTCTCTGTTGGTGAGATTTTTTGCTGTGAAGGGGTTATATTGTTTTTACACTAACTTGCCCTAAAATTGCCACAGGGAAGTAGTTCAGGGATGTTTGTATAACCAGGCATGGGAGTCACCTGGTTATATCTGCCACCATATGAAGGCATCCCTTTCTAGCACTTCCTTTATAGTACCATTGCCTTTTGCACCACATCATTCTGTTACTCTCAGTAGGTGTTAATCCAAGCAACACTTCATAATTTACACATTCATCATCTTTCTAATCCATTATCCAATCATTACTTACTAGCATTTTGCCAAGGGGTGGGTAGGACAGGGAGTCTGAACCAAGAAACAGTGAAAACAAAAGTAGGAGTCATTAACAAAATGGCTTTTAACACTGACCGTAACAGTATGGGGTGTTCAAAGAGTACTGCAGGGTTTATAAAAACTGTTTCATATAAATGGGATCACATATTGTGATGCAGAATTAAAAGTTGTCTTCAAATATTGCCCTTAACTCAGTAGGACTCTTTTTGACACCCTGTATATCCACTCACACCTCATCATTCAAGCCTTTAAGATAATCATAAATAAACATATATAAATTTCAGTGATTAGATTCATAACATGCTCATAATACAAGATAAATAGTGGAATGCCAGAGTATTAAAATGAAGAAATATTGGGAGGTAGAATACAGTACTGAGAATTGTGCTGGATTGCTGGAAAATTGGAGTTAGAATTTATTAGAAGCTGGAATATTGGTAGGATAGGATATTTAGAGAATGGAATACAAGTGAACTGGAATATTATGAGATTAAAATGCTGAGAAGCTGAAATATAGTTGGTTTACTGGAATGTTGGGAAGTTGGGATTGAGAGGCTTGTATATTTCGAGTCCAGAATATTTAAAGACTGGTATAAAGCTGGAATAGTTGGAGATAAGAATACTGAGATGCTGAAATATTAGGAGATATGCTAGAATAGTGGTATAGTGGGAAAATTGAGAGGATGGAATATTGGAATGATAGAAAATTGGAGGCCCTAATAATGAAGGCCATTTTCTCTAATCAGCCTTACAACAATTTGAAGTTCAAATTGTAAACGACTCAGGTCTAATATAGGATTATCCCCCGGTAGGTTTAAAAACACTGATTACAGAATTCGCACAAGCCATGTAAGTTAGTTGACATACCATTAGGCCCATTAGGATCCCTGTGCTGTAGTGTGCATTAAAACACCCACAGTAGATCAATCCAACATTAGATTAATCCAACCCGATTGACCCAAACACAGATAGTTGTAATATTTGGTGTGTGTGTATGTGTGAAGAGGATGGAAGTGTATTGCAGGATTTAACCTCACCTTGACCTTAACATTAATCTTATTCATACCGGTACCTCAGCCAAACCTCTCATATCTCAAGCCAATGATTCTCAACTTTTTTTCACCCTGTTCCCCCCTTAAGGATCCGTCAGAATCCTCATATCCCCTTCAATTATCCCAGAACCTCAAAAATAATGAGCAAAATGCTGTTTTGGGTAGCATCGAACCATAAATTTATTTTTTGAAGATGTACAGTCTCCCACTTCAAGTCAGGGTACTGTAATTAAGATTTTTTTATTTATTTCAAATTCTGCACATCTTAAAACTTTTGAAACTTAAAATAGTCTGCCTTGGTCCTCCCAAAAAATATGCTTTGCATTATTGCATACCATGATCCCCAGGTTGAGAATCACAATGTAACATTTCTACCTGTCTGACCCTGACCAACCTAACCAAACCTTACCTGATACAGCCAATCCCAACATTCCTCTCATTGCACCTGACAGTTTCTACTTTTGCCATTTTTACACAGCACAGCATTCACATGACCACCGTGATCAGTTCCCTAAACCAAACTAACCTAACAGCTAACCTAATCTAACTATGATTGTTGATGGAAGACGGTAGATACTCCCAGAGATGCTTGTAAGCCCTTTCCACTCGTCATCTTCAGTCCAGTCTTGAGTAGGGAGTGTCTGTAATAGGCTAGTATGTGACGGTTACCTAAGTGTGTTTTTTGTTCCTTTGATGGACAGGGTATACAGTTTTAAGGCAATTTGTTATACCAGATTAAGGCAGTGTGTTTTTGTGCTTTTAGTGTGTGTAGAAGAAGGAGAGAGAGAGAGAGGGTGATGCGGAGGAATGTGTATTGGAGGTGTGGAAGGGAGGGAGAGAAAGTGAGTGGAGTGTTGTTGGAAGGTAGAGTAATGTATGTGTTAGAGGGTGGAAGAGATGAGAATGATGTGGATGAGTGTATGTTTGAGGGTGGAAAAGTGAAAGGTGCTGAAAAATATGAAGGAATGATGTTGGAGGAGTAAGATGATGGTAAGAATAGAGTAGAAAAACAGAATGAAGTAAACAGGTGTCCTGGAAGGAGGCATGAATTCGGAGGGATTATTTGTCGTTATCGGCTCCAGTGTGTGTGAGTGAGTGAGTGAGTGAGGTGTGTGATGCTGAATGTCTGTACATGTAGTTTAAATGGCTGTATTCATAACTCTAATTAGTACCAGTAAGCCCGCACATGAGCCTAAAATTTTGTTAAGTATCAAAATGTGGAGCCAGACTAAAATATTTCACACTAAACTTTAAAAACACAGTATGGCCAAAAGTCTTGCATCTTTGTACACTAGGGATTTCCAGAGAGTTTAAGAAAATCTGTACTGTCTCCTAACCTTGATGTTATTGCAGTACCAGCATTATGTTTGTTTTATGAAAATGTAGTAAGGATTCATGAAGAGTTAATGTAAATCTGGGTCAAAGTCTGGGCAGTAGAGTAATAATGTGATCAGTGGCAATACACACTATACATACCAGGTCAGAAGAATAATAGCATTTTTTAAATTCTCCAACCCATTGCATAACAGAGAGACTTATTGCACACTTGAAGTTCCTGTTGCATACCAGATGGGCTTTTGAAACAGATACATCAGTTGCATTAAGTTGGCAATGTGTTGCAAAATATCACTTTTTGAATTGTTCATGTGAGTGAAGCAGGCAAGAACACTACGGTATTCCATTTATTCAGTCGATGTTTGGTGCTTGGCCCACATTGCTTGGAAAATTTCCCTGCTCAAGGTTATTTTAAATTTGGTGGAATTAGCAAATCTGCTTTTCAAACATCAGTCAAACTTCAGATGGCTTCAGGGATTATCAGTTTTGGATTATATTAGCCTAGTCTCGGGTTCCTTTGCCTCACTAGTGGTAATATAACACTGGATGTTTTGATAATCCTGATAATCCCACACTTTCTCTGGTTTATCAGCACACCACAGAACACCACCACCATGTGTAAAAAAAATTTGCCTGGTGTAAAATTGATGTAAAAGCACTGGTGTAAAATTGTCTGGTGTAAAACTAGTGTTGAATCACTTGGTGTTAGATGGAATAAAGTAATATGTACTTGAGTTGTCCTTGAGGTGAGAAGGTTAAAGATTCCAGTATTAGCGATTCTCAGGCTCCTGTAACTCACTTTCTGCTGCATAAACTCCTCTGGCAGTAGCTGGAGTAAACTGCTAGAGTTGCCCCCACCATGAAAGGGTTAAGGAATCAAGTACATGCAGTCTCCCCATTATAAAATCAGGAATGAGTTTTAAAATATATTATTTTATTATTTTTAACAGCTCATTATGTCAGGGATGTTTCAAAATTTAACTATGTATTAGTATTATTATTATTATTATTTATTTATTTATTTATTTTTAGTGATGCTGTAAATCTTGGGGTAAACTGCAAATTGGTTTTGTTGATGGGAATGGAACCTTTAACTCCTTTTTTTGGACAGTGGATACATTGAGGTTTATATTGTAATTAGCACTGGAATTTTTGTAACACTGCTTCCCAAGTGATTTATCCAGCGCATTACTCTTCAGTGTCCTCTTTGTATGTTATAGAGGGTGTGTCAGTATTAAAATTATGTATCTATCTATCTATATATCTATCTGTCTGTGTCTGCCAGTCTATATCTGTATCTGTCTATATATCCATCTATCTGTTGCCTGAATCCTGTAAAGGGTGGCCACAAGCAGATCACGTCCATGTCACCTTGTCTGTCATTTGGCTGCCCTCCCTTCATCTCACACTTTTTTTTCACATGTCCACTATCCCCCCATCTCATCCTTGGTCTCCCCCTCTCACTCCAGAAGATACACCTGTAAATAACTCAAGGAGAATGTGAAGGTGTAGTGTGCAATATAAACAACTGAGGAAGAAGTGTCATAAAGCCTTCTTGTCACCTTGGATATGACACTTGATGCAGGATAGTAACTGACTTATTCACCTGAGGTCATTCCCTGGCTGGTTGAAGGTTGCAGTTACCTCTTTCACTGCTTTAATCATACACTTGAATAAAATTGTCTGGTGTTAGCCTGAGTAAGCTAGCTTAGTTTGGGAATTCAGAGTGTGATAACTGAAATTGTAAATGTAGCAATGTTCTCACCATCGATTGTGTTCTTGTTTATTTATACAACTCAACATAGATTTCTCAGCCTGTTCTCTAAGGCCCAGAAACATGCCTGAATTCAGAGTATGCTAACTGAAAATTTAAACATAGCAATGTTGTAACCATCCACTGTTTTTTTATTTATATTTATCTCTGGACATAGATTTCACAGCCAGTTCTCAAAGGCCCAGAAATATGTTTGAACTCAGAGTCGTTAACTGAAAATTTAAACGTAGCAATGTTGTAACCATCCTTATCTATATCTATATCTGTATCT
>JAGKTI010006379.1:30304-40986 GCA_018397915.1 Birgus latro
AATTATATTTATTAAGAAAAAAAAACTTGCTGATTGCTTCAGAAGTCACAAAAGTTGGTGTGACAAAATTTCTGATCCAAATAAAGATTTATCCATAACAATCATTGTTGGATGAATGTTACTGATTTTTTTTCAGGAACGTGAGAGTAGGCTGTAATATAAAGTAGCACAGGTTTTATAAATTACAGTATAGTGTGTAATGTATTTTATTATTAGAACAGAAATATGAGGGTGATCTGCAACAGAGGTCTTGAATTCCATGTCCAACGAGAAGTGTCGACATGCAGGGTGGAAGGGTGTGTCAGCAGTGATGTGTGGTCTCATTGTAGCACGTGTCCAGCCTAATGTGAGTATGACTTCTGCTTAGATAAACCAGAGAAAACAGTATCTGTGTATAACACTTGTTAAGTATAAAGTAAGGCAAACACTGTCTATAAGTATGATATGCAGCTGCAAGTTTCTCTTCATTTATTTTTTATTATTATTTTTTTAATGTGTGATAGGAATCTTTGAATCCTTACTTATTCATATACAAAAGACCTTCATTTTGTAATATAAAAAAGCCACTTAACCAAAGCTTTATCTATGGAGATGACATTGCAGGGGATTCCGAGGTCTGCCCAGTGGTGGATTCTTTACTTTATACTCATTATAATCAGGCAGTATGGGGATTTCTTTTTACTGATGTTAGATGACATTATACTGCAGTGTACTTTACTAAATTGTATTCTCCATGAAGTTTGCTCTCCAGTAAGTATTAATTATTCTGTTTGTCATCTAATATACTATTATCCCATAAAGAGCATAGGGGACCCATGGCTAAGCTAGTTGATCCCAGCATGCGGGGCAAGTGACCAGTCACTTTCAGCTGAGTAGCATTATATGAGTAGTAAACTGTAACCATTTCTCAGATGTAGACCCTTAAGATACACATCCAGGAGTGCCATAAGAAGGTAGACATGGAGATATCAGCAGCATTGGTTATGTGGTTACCACCCAGTGTTACCTATTATTTCATCTGCAGTTTAGGATGCTGTGATAATGTATGATATATTCCTGTTTGTTGTATCTATACCATTAGCTGGTTACAGGAATTGCATGCCGGTATGGTGGTAGAGCTTGTGAGCATAAATGCATTGTGGCCTGCATGGTATGAGTTGAGTCTCAAGGATGTTTATTTATTTATTTTTTATTATTATTATTTTTCTTTATGCAGCCAAGGGCATAGGTTCGTCTTGTACCCATAAATGTTCAGGACGGGTTGTTTAGTCTCAGGCCCCATTGCTTCAAAAGAGGCATAATGGGAGTGCCAGTTACTGTTCTACCTCCATACAATATGAAGATGTTGCATATTTCTGTTCAGTCTTGCCTTGCATATGATTTTCTAGGTATGTACAGTACCACTTTATTTTCCAGTATTATGGTACTGCATAGTTTTCCAGTTTCAGGTTGCTCTTTTTTATTATTATTCATTTAATTATATATTTATGTCTGTATTTTATTTTCAAGCTGGGGGTAATGCATCACATAGCTACCCCAGTTGTCTAAATATTCCCAAGGAAAGGTGGGTAATGCTAAGATCAGGGAAAATGTGAGGGTAATAACATTTAAAAAAAAGAAAATTGTAGAGGGCTTTATAGACTAGGGAAGATGCGAGGGTAGTGAAATTTAGAAATGAGGGAAATCATTACTTCCTAAAGATTGACAGTCCTTTTTTGCTTTCAGGCTGAAAGCAAAGGATTGTACTGTTATGACTGCTTCACTTGTAACATGCAAGCTCCAGTATGGTGTGCAGAAACCTCACCAGTGTCACCAAAATTGTTACGATCAGCAGCACCCACATGTACAAGTTAACGCATGCCTCCTTGGAGCGCATAGCACATACTCCAAAAGCCCCTCAGCTGTCAGAATGCAGGTACAGTCATCTTAGCATGTCTAATTTGTATAGCATTGCATTTTGGAGGGATGGAGACTAGGAGAAACTTGAGGGAAAAGGGGACCAAAAGATGAGAAAGAGGGAGAAAAGATAGGATGGGGAGAAGTGAGTAACTGAGGAAAAAGAGAAGAGAACTGAAGAGGAAAAGAGAGGAAAAGGAGAATGGTAGCAAACCATACACATGCAGGTAATAAGTTGCTATGAAAAAATTAATACAGGCAAGGATAATCTATGGTATGGTGCAAGGATAATCATGGGGTTTTAGATGTCATGTTTATTAAGCAAGTCACTCATTCTTGGTTACATTATTGCTGTTTAGTTTCTGCATCTCAGACTGCCAAGAATAGCTGGCAGTTGATAATAAGATGGTCACAGTAGCTAAAAATAAAGAAATAAGTACAACAAAAATGAGAGAATCATCATCATCATATCCTCCTCCACCTGTAAAAACACTGCATTTATATTCCAATGGTGTCTGCATCTTGAGTAATGTTATGTACAGTAATAGCTTACTTTTTAAATTTTATCTGCCACATTTGACTTATGGTACCTCTTGTATTTTAGCTCACCATTGATAATTCAGTTGCCAGAATCCCTGTGGCACTAAGGGTTCAAAGTCATCTTTGTAATCCTTGCATTTCAGAGTGTTATATTCTGAATACCAGCAAAGAATTATATCCAGCCCCCCCCCACCCCCCCCCCCCCCCAAAAAAAAAAAAAAAAAGTCACCACAGTAAAAGGATTAAGTTGAAATGAGATTGTATCCTCTTGGCATGCCAGTTGTTGCAAAGCTACCCAAGCTACAAAGAAAGAAAGTTATCTTCAGGTGACAAGTAACTGGAATGGCTTCTGGGGTGGCATCACTATTAAAGACACAAGTGGGAGTTGATACTGCTAAAGTGTTGCATAATGTGGAGGAAGTATAGCATCCCATCTTGTCAATCATGCCTTAATTCACAGCCATCATGCAGCACCACTCCTTCAGGCCTGGAAGAACAAGTCATTCAACGAATATCCCTGGATGTCCACTACTATCTGTTGATTCTATTTCAGGGACATAATAGTGTCTACCAGGAAGTGACTGATCCTGTCTCCACCCCCTTAATCCACCAAGTACTCAAAATTTGACGTGACTACCTAGATATCCTTATGAAATTGTGCACAGAGGTTTGGCAAACAACAGTAGACCTGAAGGATGCTTCATGGCATGTCTTAGTCCACACCCAGGCTCCAACTGTACATGGAATTCACAGTGGGGAGTGACAAAAACCAGTTCATTGTAATGCTGTTCGGCCTCAACATCACCTCTAGAATCTTCACGAAACTTTTTTTTTTTTTAAATGCAAGGAAAAAGGAACCAAAGGCTCAGTCAGTAAGGGATAGAACTGCCTGTGCACCTTAATGAGTGACTGGTCATTGCATCCACAAAACAAAGCTGCAGCTAGCTAGTTAATGCAAGAAACTTTCCAACAAGTGGGGTGCAGTGGCCTCCTTGCAAACCCCACAAAATCTCTTCTAAGCCACACCCAGAACACAGAGTGGTACAGCATCTCTACATCAGCTTCACTATGCAGGACAAAAGGTTTTTTAGTGGATATGAGGCAGGACTGGTGGGGTTGAGGCTTAGGGTGATATTTTAAGTGGTTTTGGAGATTTCATAATGCCTCTTCCTTAGTGATTTATTCTGCATGTTACACCTAATATTCTCTTGTATGGATTTCATTTAAAGTTGGTAGTAGTGGTAATAATAGTTGGTGTTCTTGATCAACTTCCATCTGGCTGGCTGAGCATACCCATCAACCATAGGCAAGCACCCGCCCCTGCATGGATGTCCCATGCAGTGAACTGCAACAGTGAGGTGCAGGGAAAAATATAGAGGTGTAGTTTCAGGATAGACACAACACTTGCATCTCTCACCCAGTTAGCAGGGGCGTCATAGCAGAGTGCACATCACGCTGTTATCTGGTTATATGGTTACCACCCAGCATTGTAAATAGTTTTCTTCTGTGCAGGAAAACAGTAGGCCCATCACTTGGTGTGGAACCATCTGAAGTGAAAAGAAGAGTAATAAAAAAGTGACAGTAAAAAAGGGAGAGAGGTGGTCAGACATAGTTGAATGGTGATCTCTCAAATTACGCGGCTAATGTATCGTTGGAATTCTCTGCGGAAATTGAATCGCGGCTAATATATCATTGGAATTCTCTGCAGAAATTGAATCACACAAATGGTACCATAGAAACCCTTGTTGTAAGGTTGATTGGTGTGGCAAAATCCAAAAATTTTCTAAAAGTCTCCTTCTTGGCTTTGAAATTTTTTGATACCCCCCATCCTCCCGGATCATACCTAATATTTTTAGTTAGCCTCTAGGAACATCATTGGGCCTTTCAAAGGGTTAATTAGAGTGTCAAAATTGGTAAATAAGTAGTGATCAGCTACCATGACAGGGGATGGAGTAGTGCCTAGGTGTCAGGGAGGGGTATATCTGAGGCTGAGGGGCCTCTCTCTCTCTCCCTCTACAGAGAGGGGGAGAGGAAAGAGGAAGCAGTGAGCGCCTGTGTGGCAGCCATGTTGACATGTCACCGTGTGGTACTTCAGACTGTCAGCACCTGACAAAACATGTTTCGGGGGCTTTGGTCTCAGGAGCTTCCCTGCGTAACAGCAATCAGGGTAGAGTTTATCCCACTTACGTTGCTGGGTGATAACCATATAACCAACCCACATGTGTACCTTATGTGTCAGCAGTTGGGTTAGTGGAGGGTTAATGCCTCTCCCTGTAAAACAGCTAACTCAAAGATAAATGGCCACTTCGTACTGGATCATGGCATCTGGTTATAGGTAGATACAGTAGATAATAAATGATGAAAATTGCAAGTGGAACCTGCATAATTAGAGGGGTCACTGTAGTAGTAGTAGGTTAATTACAACCACAGGATTATCTGAATGTGAACACAGTGAACTGCAGGTAGAAAATACTGTACTGGTACCTTACCATTTTCCTGCAATCCTCCTCCCACCTTTTGGGGGTAATAAGGAGGGAATTGATGTTTATGTAACCAGGCACTACAGCCACTGGATCATATCAGTGCCACCACATGAAGATTAAGGCATCCCTTGCAACATGTCAAATTTAAAATGATACAAGACTCACAATAATGCAGAAATATTTACTAAGTTAAAGGTGCCATGATGCCTTCTGTGCCACTTAAAAAGCTAGCCTTAGTTGGCTCTAGGAAGGGTAGTACGGTGACTTTTTCAGCTATATGGGAGCACTCTGGACTGCCAGCTACCATTATGTAGGCTTAAGCTTTTCAATCTGGTGATGGACTTTGTACTTCATTGTTGCAGGTACCAGACAATTGTATTCAGCTTATAGGTGACTTGCAAAGCTGGTGGAGTTAGAGATTGCCTACATTATCCTCTTCATTACTAGTGGTCTGCCCAGCATTCAGTAAAGTAATGTGGTAATAGCAAGATTGAAATGTAAATTATGTCATCTGACTAAAGGGGTTTGTGTGTTGAGGGCAGGTTTTTGTTTATAGTTAGGTGCATTATGAATTGATTTGGGATATTGTCAAGGCCTATAAAGCACTACAAAGCTTCCTGTGCCACCTTGAATGTGGCAGTATGCTTTACAAAACATCTAATCCCTGAGTACATCTACATTATTAGGTGGAATAAAACTTGGAAATGTGGTTTAGATGCTGAAAATAAATGGAAGCTCATAAGATTTGTTTTTGTATTTTATAATTGTCATATAAGTTCAAGCAGCTGTGCTAGTAAGTTTTCACCACTTTTTGCCATTCCCAACAGGCTAAACTTCAGCTCTAGGTGGTGGGCTTGGAGTTGCAGGCTGAAGTCAGCTGAGAAGAAGAAGAGGAAGGCTAAAAAGTCAAAAGGAATATGGAGTGAACACCTGATCAACCAAATGAAGGACAACAGGACTCATCTGTCTCCTGTTGGTACTAAATGTTTTTAAGTACAGTACAGTCAACCAAAAAAGTATCCGCCATCGTACCACACACAGCGTTCTGAAACACGAAGGAACTAGGAAGCATTGTGATTTATGGATCACCCTCTAAGTATATGTGCAAGTGTTGCACTCAGTATTAATTACAACATGAAATCACATAAATCATTGCATATTAGATGGTATGTTTTTCTGAGACAAGATGTTAATAGATTCTTTCATGTATTGGTTGGTAGCTATACAGTATTTTTTGAGGCGGTATGTTAAGAAATTCATGTGCGTCTGCAAAACTCGCTCATTTTCACAACCTTCGATCCCCAGGTGTGTGATACTTTTTTGGTTGGCTGTACAGGAGTGAAATAGTAAGGGAAATTTGTAAATTACTTTACGTGGTGTTCTGAGAGTTAAATACCCTGTTAAAAATCTTCTCTGGCTGCCCTTTCAAGTCACTTATGTCCTTCCTTCATTATTGTTATTATTATTATTTTTATCATCCATTGTCCAATTCTGTGTTGCCCCTTGAGGAGCATAGGAACCCAGGGCTAGGCAAGTTGGTCCTGACATTTAAGATATGAGTGAATATTATTACTATTATTAGTATTGGCACATTTCACTGGACTTTTATACCTCTTCCTGAACCTCTGGCTCAAACTCATCTATCTGTTTATCTATCTATTGCCAGACGTCATAATCCCATAAGGGGTGGCCATTTGACTTAGTTATTTGGTTTACAGGGAGGGGCACCAACCCTCCACCATCCCACTTGTTGACATGTAGGGAGCACGTATGGTTTAGTTTTATGGTTACCACTCAGCATTATAAATGGTTTCTTGGCTTACAGGAAACCATTTGGCTTGTCACACAATGTAAAGCCACCTGTAAAGGAAAGAAAAGCAATAAGAAGTGACAGGAAAGATGAGAGAATTAGGAAGAGATGAGGGCAGGCACAGAAAAAGAATGATAAAGACTAAGGAAGAAGTAGGCAGCACTACATCAAGTGAGTGGATGATGGTTGCCACCACCTACCACTAATCATTAACTGGAAAATAAAGTTGAGATGATGATCTGTTATTATATTTATTATTATTGTTTTTGCTATTATCATTATTATTATTACTATTATTGTTGTTGTTGTATAGTTTAACATGAAAACAAAAAATTGGAAGTGAGGTGTGGAAATGGGGTTAGAGAGGAATGTGTGTGTGTGATTTGTAAATGCATAGGATAAGAAATAATGTGATTTGCAAAAGGTATGAACTAAGGAAATCTGTAGGCAGTAAAATTGAAGGGTGTGTGTGCTTGGATGGTATGGTTGTCTGGAGAGAATGTATGTAAATAGGGTAGTGAAAAGGGTATATGTGACTGATGCCATGCTTTGTACTGTCACATCATGGTCATACAATTTTCATACAGAATCCTACAGTTTCAAACAATTTCATACCATAGCACCTGAAGTCAAGCACTCCTTGAAGGGGGTGGTTTGAAATCTGTTGCCAGAACCATTCAGTTTTCATACAATTCCAGCAAAACAAAAGTGATGCCATCAAACAGTCCATCCTGCCATGATCCAACCGTAAGTCTGGGGCCACATCCATAGACATATTTAATATTCGTTAATAGGAATTGTACTGTTGTATCTTAACCGAAATGATGTATTGATATTGCTATATTGAAAGCAAACTCGGAATATAAGTTCAGTCAGTGACATAAAAATTCTGATACGTTACCGTACCTTGTAGCAATGTAGGCTATCCTATATAGTATCAGAAGGGAAATTTTATGAACAGATTATGCATTTCACTTGTTTTAAACATATATTCTCCCTATAACAGAATATTTTGTAGGGAGCTTGATTTGATAAAGCCAAAAATCCATTACTATATATCTGATGTTCCGTACCCCTGAGATGGGATTCAAACACATTTGACAGTGTGTACAGTAGCATATTGTAGTACTAAAAGTGAAAGCTATACTCATTTTATATTAACTTGGCCTCATAATATCACCCTGTTGCAGTTGATTTTACATTGTTGGAGTAAAAAGGGTAGGAAACATGTATTGTGACCCACTGCTCCCCATTTAACGGATATTATTCTTTACTGCCAACAAAAGTTTGGTGGTTATATGTTGTCTTTTAAATCTGATATCCAGCTTATCGAGGCACGTGAAGTCAAGGGTCTTCTGTATTTTGAGCATTATTTGCATTACTTTTAAATGTTTGTTTAAAGGTAATAATGTGGACATTATCCACAGCCAGTCTGTCTTTCTCTTAGTATGCAGTTTAAGGAGAGAAGTTGAGAAGTCTGAGGTGGGAACTGGTAATGAGTATGGTATTGTCAACATCAAGTGGGGGCTTGGAGCAGTCAAAGTCATGTTTCACTGTTGGGATTCGTAAATATCCCATCATTTTCAGTAGTACCTGATTAGTTTCCCTGCGAGAAAGTAAGAGTTTTGCTAAGGAAGTCGGCCGTTAACAGCGTAAATATGCAGTGTAATAGCTCAGACTGGTGTCAGTATTTCAGCAGCAATACTCTTAGTAGTTCATAATTTGCAGGATGAGTAACACCTTCACGGAAGCCATCTTGACAAAGGATGTTAGTTTTTCAGATGCCGCATGTATATCTACACAGCTGGGACTTTTTTGAATAATGATAATAGTAAATGATAATAGTAAATGCCTCCCATCTCCAATTCATGCCACATTTTGTATGGTTCATCATAGTCATACAATTTTAAACGTCTATCTATCTATCTATTGCCAGACGCCTTAATCCCGCATGGAGGCGATTTGTTTGTGGTCACCCCGTGCGGGATTAAGGCGTCTGGCAATAGATAGATAGATAGATGTTTAAAATTGTATGACTATGATGAACCATACAAAATGTGGCATGAATTGGAGATGGGAGGGAGGCATGGTATGCCAAGAAGGTGGATGTATGTGGTCATTCTGGGTATACAAAAGGTGATTCTAGGGAATGGATAGGCGTTAGAGATCATTAGATGAATTGTGTATGGGATAGCATGTGATGATGGTCTGGATCTCGTAGGTAATATAAAGCACATCTATGCAAAAAGAAATGTGCAGTTGGTTAGGCTCCAGGGGCATGATTGGTGATTGAGTGATTGTCAGGCCATTTCACTGGACATATTGTTGATTAATGCACCCTTTATCCCTGCTACCTGCCTCACCCCCTCCATGCAACCCATCTTATCCCCTCATACCTTCCTGACTCATGCACCCTTTTGCTTTCCTGGAAACCTCATCCCCTTCCTTGCCTGTTATCCTTTCCCCTTAGAGGAATGTGTGCAGAGTGCATTGAATGTCTAGGATGAGAAATGCTTTGATTTACTAAAGAAGTGCAGTAAGGAAGTGTGTTAATATGGTTGAAGTGCTTAGATAGTGTGGTCATATGGGGAGAATGGATGGAAACGGTGGTGGAAAGGATATAATTATGCGAGTTTGTAGGTGGAACAGGATATGGGTACCACACTGGTCTGAATCAACTGATGGTTCACACCTTTTGTGATAACATACCTATTTACTTAATCTATCTAGGTGCTTCATATTAATAAGATTTGTGAAAAATATCAGCTTTTAGTATACATTTGCAACAGTGCAGATCATTATGGTAAATAATGACAGTAAGCAGTGTCTTTCAAAATTCAGTGTTGCGATTTTTACAGGCAAACAAACCCTCGGAACATTAGGTTCAAGATTCTGAATAATAGACATGGAGCAATACTGCTACCTGACACTTTGCATTACTGTACTCTCTTTCCAGAAAGTATTGTCAGCCAGGTGATTTGATGGTTTCACAAACAGTATTGTTGCAGTGCACTTTTTTTTTTATCAAGGCAAATATTTCTGAATGGATTTGTATGTTATATAAAGTTATAATATTATGATGTACTAAAAAAGCAGCCGTGATCATTTATGTAAAGCCACGGGTTATATATATATATTTCAAAATGTAATGATGGAAATGTTTGACATACTTTTTGGATGGACTGTACACTGAGTTTGCTCTTAATTCTAATTAATTACTCCTTTGTAAATGTATTATTACAGTATTTACTTATGTACGTCCCCACCACTCATTCTTTCCTCTACTTAATCTGCATCCCACCTCCTTTATTTCCTTGCCATACCTCCTCATCCTTCCTCCTTACTACCTCCTCAGCTTCCCAACTCCCATTCTCCTACATCCTCCCTGCTCCTTTCTCCTTTGCCTTCCTTCCCCCTCCCTCCTACTTCCTTCTTGCTCCTTCCTCATCCTCCCTCATTCTTCTCCTTCCCCTCTCCTCCTTTCTCCACCATCCCTCCCTCTTTTCTTCCTTTTTCATCATCCATCTGCCTACCTCCTTCCTCTATACTTACTCTCCATTCCATTTGCTTCCCTCCCAGTTTCTCTTTCTGCTTCCTTCCTTCCTTAACCCTCATTCATCTTTCCCCATTCCTACCTCCCTTCCCCTTCCTCACCCCCACTTTCCTCCTTTCTCCCCCCTCCTACCTCCTGCTTTGTCTTTACCGTCTGTATGTGTCCTTCATCCAACCTCTCCTCCTCCTCCTTGCCTGTCCTCCTTGCTTTCTCCTCCTCCCTGCTCTTCCTCACCTTCTCCCCTCTGCTCTTCCTCCTTCTTGCTCTTTCTCCTCCTCCTCCTTGCTCTTCCTTTCCTCCTCCTCCTTGCTCTTCCTCCTCCTCCTTGCTCTTCCTCCTCCTCCTTGCTCTTCCTCCTCCTCCTCCTTGCTCTTCCTCTCCTCCTCCTTGCTCTTCCTCT
>JAGKTI010006380.1:11588-24328 GCA_018397915.1 Birgus latro
GTGGGTGAGAAGCATGGAAGTGGGAGTGACTGGAGAAGCGCCTATGTCCAGTACTTCCCCCATCCCAGTCCTGTCGCCACTCACAATAGCGAAGTGCCCCCTCTTCGTCCGGCCGCCCCAATTTATCATCGCCAAAGTGTCACGTAATCTTAATGGCGCCCTTTGAAGTGGCTCTGTGAAGGCCGGGGTCGTGGTGGCGTGGGCATGGGAGGCTCAATAGTACCTCTTCCGTACTAGGTTCTTCTTACATACAACAGCACATTAATGGGCTATTGTGTGTTATGCAGGCAAAACTAGGTCGATGTTTTTACCCTGAGGAACTTTAACTTTTCCTTTGTGGCCAATCCAGACGTATTCATTTTGTTTTGGAGTGACATTCTCGGGCTGAAGGGGTAAAAAGAAAAAACACCTGCATCAGTATTTCATAACGGGGACAAAATTTTAACATCCATTTTGGCCGAGCAATTAAATTAAGCTTAAAAGATACGTCAAGGGGAGGAAGAAATGCCAAGGTGTTATAAAGGTACGCAAAATTCAAGGGGAAAGAAATCAGTGAGCCCCACGGGAACACAAGCCCCTGGATGTGTCGGGAGTCCTGGGTCTTATCAAGAGGTCTTCCCTCCTCTTCCTCTTCTCCGCCTCATACCCACCTCCTCTCCCCCCGTCCCCCCGATGGCACAATTTACGAGACACTTATGATGAGACACGCCGCTTCCATTTCGTCGTGGGATTTATGTGTGGTATAAATACTTGGGTGGCATGACACGCGCAAGGCCACGACACAGCCTGCGTTCGTCCACCTCTTCTGCAGGTCCGCGGCTCCATCCTCTCAAAAATAAAATAATTGGACACACACACACACACACACACACACACACACACACACACACACACACACAAACGGGCGAAGTAATCAGTTGCACTCAAAGTGAAATCATCGCCAGTTCATCTTCACATTATAATTACAACTGCCACCAGACGATTTTATTCAGTCACAGGTCAATTTAATGGTCCCGTCGTGGAGGTCTAGGTTTTGAGACAGATTTTCGTTAACGCGCTCCTATTCGAATCCAAGAGCTTGTCTGAAGTCCCTCTACCATGTGAACGTTGCCATGCAGGGACGATGCGTTGTGTCCTACGGCTTTACTGATCTGTATGGGACTTAATTTTACCGCAGGATATCTGTTAGCAAGCAAAATAGCCCTGGAGCTGAGACAAGGAGATAGCCCTGTAGCTGAGACAAGGAGATAGCCCTGTAGCTGAGACGAGGAGATAGCCCTGTAGCTGAGACAAGGAGATAGCCCTGTAGCTGAGGAAGGAGATAACCCTGTAGCTGAGGCAAGGAGATAGCCCTGTAGCAGAGGAAGGAGATAACCCTGTAGCTGAGGCAAGGAGATAGCCCTGTAGCAGAGGAAGGAGATAACCCTGTAGCTGGGGAAGGAGACAGCCCGGTAGCCTGGGGGTGACGTGGGGGGTGAGGGCGCGTCAGCAATGGTAGGCAGCGGCTGAGATGTGGCACTGGTGACAGTAAGGCGTATTCGTGTTGTCATAAGAGACTTCGTGACAATTTCTCCTTAGAGATTTTGTCTGCATTTTACACCTTATTACTTTGCTTTATGTTAACGATATCTTTTTCATCCCTTGAATCAAATGCGTTTTTTTTTTTTTTAAGTTTATTTTCCGTTCCTCAAGCATTCTTTTTTTTTTTTTTTTTTACTTTTTAGAATTCATTAACTTATTCACAACCTGACTTCTCTCTCAAAAAATGAAAAAAACCATCTGAAGGGTGCATGAGGAAAACTGACAAAATAAATCGCTAAGGAAGAGGAGTTAAATCGTCGAGGGCAAACAGAATACGGCCCACTGTCTGCTGGTGGTGACTCTGCTGACACATGACACCGGCACCACAAAAAGGCGACCTTATAAAGCCCGGAGTGCAGAGTGATTACGGGGTTTCCTTCACTGCCACACAATTTAGGTCTTATGGCCAGGATGCGTAAGGGTCATAGTCCAGTGGTCGTGCCTCGTCGCTGCTCACATTTCGAGTTGGTTTTACGGTGTTGGTGTTACAGGGTTGCTTCTGCCTACTTCATCACCGTCACAGGCATACACTCTTTCATATCGATGCATCTTTCCATGGTTGGTGCTACGGTTTGTGTTGCAGTGTATTACTTCCGCCTCCTCCATTATCGTGACACGCTGACGAAGATTTTACGGAGTTAGTGTTTCGGTGTTAATTTATTCTCTTCCGTTACAGTCACACTCCTACACTCTTCAGTAACCACACCTCCATACGTCCGATTATCTTTCTGTTTCTTTATATGGGCAGTGGCACAAAAGCAACAACAAGCAGAGGTTGAGAAATATATAAATGAAAGCAACAGAGACTGTGGTAAACATCAAATACTTCAGTGAGAGGAGCCAACCGGTTACTACTCCTCTGACACCATAACTTTACCTCCCAACCAGAAATTTTACAAAAACTTATTAAAGACCTCAAATACTGGATGGGTTAGACAATCTCAGTTCAAGCTTTCAACAGGATGCTTTTTTATTGCCTCCTGCCACTTCCACACAAATTTTGCTCAGCCTGGAGAGAACCCTGAAGGTGTTAATTACCTTGCCAAATTCTCTCGTCCAATTCCACCACTATTTTTCTCTGTCTTCGCTCTATCCTCCTCCTTGGTACTCTTCCTCGCTGCCTTCCCCTCCGACTTTAAGTACTAGAGTTATGCGCTTGTTTAGATGGGTTTCATTCTTTTACATGACTGAGATCTGTTTTCTCTTCCTTCCACCATTCATCTAGTATTCTCTCTAATTCTTCCCTCCTATCTTTCTCTCCAAATGAGTCTTCCAACCAACTCTCTCTCATCCAACCCTTCCTAGCCGGCAACTCATGCCCATCCAACATACACGTACGTTCTCTAAATCTGTCCTCCTATTCTTCTCTCTCAACCAACTCTCTTTCCTAACCCATCCTACTTCCCTCATCAATGCCCCTAGTCAGACTCCTACTTGCATCTCGAGCCATACTCTCATAACTCTTTCCTTCCACCATTCATGCAGTACTCTGTATCTTCTCTCCTTCCTCTCTCTAACGATAGTAGTTCTCCCAGCTAACTCACTCCCGCATTACTTTTGCTCACAACTTGCTTGCGATTCTATTATTTGCCGCCTATACCTGTTCATGATTCCCTGTATCTCTTCCCTCCTATCTTTCTCCGCCGACCATCTCTCTCGTTCAATCCTTCCTCTTGCCCCAACAATATCCCTCATAATTGGGCTCCTTATACTCGTCTGTTTCTTTCTCCTTACAGCATTAATGTAGTATTCTCTGTTTCTTACATCCCACCTCTCTTACCTCTCGCCCAACCCTTCCTCTTGCCCCCACCAATACCTCTGGTTGGTTGGGCTCCTTCTACCTGTATCTTGAGCCACACTCGCGGTCGCTCAAACTCGCACTTACTCGGACACTCATGGCCATATTTACTCCTACTTTACGTCTGAGTGGCTCCAACAACAGCCCTCCGCCCCTCACGCCCCTCCCCCCTCCTTACTTCTGCTTAAAGCCCCGTCATCACGACCTCCTGCTGAGACAAACCAAGCTCCTCCTCTCCTCTGCTGCTCAAAATGCAAGCAATTCTCGCTATACCATAAGGATATGTTTCAAAATATAACTTTTTATCATAGCTACTCTTTACCGTGAGAAATCAGCTTTACAGACAGAAATAATAATGTCAATAACTACTCTTTCAATGGGTTATATGTATTTGACAGAACGCTCCAACATAAAATAAAAAAGCGACTTCCAACTCTTTGCCAAGACCAGAGAGCGGGCGGCAGTCGAGGTTAATATTCCCCTTACAGTTCTGGGATGCTGAACGAATGAAGTCAAATTCCAATTCATGTGATAACTGCTGAATAGTTTAGCAAAATATAAAGTCCGATATGTTTCAGGGCGGTGTAAAGGAACTACTGACGGCAACTGTACCAATACTGCCAGGAAAAACTAAAAAGAAGGGGGTAAAGGTGGGCAGTGACGATGGCAGTGAATGACAGTCATAAAATCAAATGTTTATGATGCCTGACAGTATTGGTACCTCTGGACAGCTGTCGTTGTTGATGCACCTTTATGCGGGGGAGACGTCGAAGAACTCAAAAAATGGCCTGCAACATATATACAACCAATTTTATTCCCAGAAAATATTATATGTATCAGTGATGGATGCGTGAGGCGGCGTTGGAATGTGCATAGGCAAGTGGGCCTGAACGTTAAAGTGATCTGATTTATTGTGGGCTGGTGTACCCTTGTCTGCTCCGGCCAACTTTTCACCCCATGAATCCGTGGTGATGTATTTTTTCATTGTAGGTTATCTCCAGACGATTTTACGAAACTTAAGAGGAAACTTTCCGAAATGGCGAGATTACATACAGCGTTCACTAACCCCTTTCACTCTTTTACACTAACTTGGCCCAGATTTTCGTCCTTTTGTTGCCTATTCCACGTAGCTCACGACTGAAAAAGATGATACTACGGCTCTACATCATTTCCACAGCACATCTTCGTGACTGGCATCATACTCTGGTGTTAATCATATTTTTACAGCTCAGCATTCAAGACGGAGAGACGGCAATTTTAGGCCACGTTAGGATAAATGGGGTACAGTGAGCTCTCTTTAAGTCTCTCAGTAAAGTCTCCTAGTGGTGGCCAGAATAACATCAGTACATCATCGGACTGAAGTGGTTAAACTGGACACGCGGCTTCCATACACAACTTCCTTGATGATGACTATCTAAAAACAAATTGCCTTGAAGATACTGCTAGGTTCAATATGACTGGGCAGGTGTGTGCAATGAGTGTGCAACAATACTCCAATACATCCCTGTTCTGTTTCCGATTATGATAGTTTTTTTTTTCAATCAGATGACCGTGGTGGAATGGAAAAAAGAGAGAGAGAGAGAGAGAGAGAGAGAGAGAGAGAGAGAGAGAGAGAATGGAGTTGACGGAATGAATGAGTGAGGATTGTGGGAAGGGTGAGGTTGAGTGTGTGAGTGCGGTGATTATGAGGGTGTGTTGAGGAAGGGGTTGGTGGTGGGGGGAGGGTGGAATGAGGTGGGGTGACTGAGCAAGCCGGGGGTGTGTTGACTGTAAACAGAGGACGAGTGGGTAGTAAGGGGCTGGGTGGCGTAGTGGGGACGGGGCGGGGCGGGTCAGGAAGAGCTAGGACTTACTGGAGTGGGAGGATGCTGCTTAATCCCTTGTTTCAGGTTTCAGAACTGGTGGAGGGGGGTGGTGCTGGCTAAGGCTGAAACACAGTTGGGTGGGGGTGGGACAGAGCTACGTATAGGACTGGAATAAGGCTGGGTGGGGCTGGGGCAGGGTGACGTGGGGCGGGGATGGTGAGGGAGGACCAAGGCGGGGCGGAGTAATAGCCACTAGCGGTGACGGGGGTGAGGATGGATGAGATGTTTGGGCTGACACTCGGGGCCGGTAATGATGGTGGTAATGGGCAAGGCGGTGACGGCGCCGCCATTATGACAGTGATACACCAAGCACCACCTTCAAGATAATAATGGTACACGCGACAACGATGACAAAAACAATCATGGCAGAGACGATAATGCTGACAATAATGACACCAAAAACAACGGCAGACACGATGATGACAGAGAATAATGATAAAGGTAATAATGATGGCAATGGCACTTACGGTAGAGACGATAATAAGGCCACCGATGACAACCACAATTATCCTGTAGGTCAAAAGTGCTCTGAGAACACAGGGACGCCGCGCCCGAAAAGTGACCTTGACTCTTGACCTTCACCTCTGATCGATCGGCATCAATAGCGACAACAGATCTGGTCAGGCACTAACGAGATATTCTACCGCCACAACGCATTCGCAAAAACGGAAGCGATCACAAAACCTCCACCTTCGACGTCGCTTATCAACGGTGGACGCGATAAACACGGCAATGATACGAACGGTAATGACCACAACAAATCGACGACAAGGACAATGATGATGGTAAAGATGACAATGACAATGATGACAAGAGATGAAATGATGATAAAGTGTCATGGGCTAGACGCAAAGAAAATGACGACACCGATGATGATGTCGATAATGATTCAGATGACAAAGACTAATGAACAAATGAATGACGATCGCACTGATAACAAAGACAATAAGGATGATAACGATAAGTAAAATAATGCTGATACCAAATACAAAAACAATTACGATATCACGTGCTTAAGACATAAATTAAAAGCTGAAAAAAGTGGTACAGCCGTGATGGAAACTGAGAAGCCATCAATGAGCAGCAGGTGACACCATCAATAGCCCTGACGTGACGTGATGGAGTGGCAATAGGGACGCGGATGGTGGGGGGGGGGGGGGAGAGGTGAGGAGTGTGGGAGCGATGAGGGAGGTGGGAGAGCGATGGGGAGAGGCTAGAGGAGGTGAAAGAAGATGAGGAGGAGAGGAGTTGAAGGTGAGAGGGGCTAGGGGACGCTGGGGTTAGTGAGAGGGAGGTGTGTGGTGAAGGAGGCTGGAGGGAGAATAGGGGGAGGTGAAGATGATTTAGACAGGAGAAGAGATGTGAAGAGTTGGAGGAGGCTTGGGTAGAAGAGAGAGATGGGTGAAGTGAGGGTGGTGAGGAGAAGAGGGAGTAAGGAAGGGGAAAATGAGGAGAGCCAGGCTGGGAAGATGAGAGGAGAAAAAGGTGCTGGGAAAGTGGAGGGGATGAGAAGGTGGAAAAGTAAGGGTGGGAAAGTAGGCTGGGAAGCGAATTTGAGAGGGATGAGTGGGAAATGGGGGAAATAAAATGTGGAAAAAAGTGGGGAATGTGAGGAGTGTAAGAAAGAGGTGGGGAAGATTGAGAGAAGTGACGTGTAAGCAAATGGTGAGAGGGGTGAGAGGGAGGTGATGGAGGTAAGGAAGGTGAGAGGGGGTAGGGAAGACTGGGAGGGGTGAGGGAGACACTACATGATGACACTCCCCTTCCTCTCCCTATCACCCCAGATAAGAGAACGATACCCTCCCATGCCAATCACTGCAATCACCCCAGCTCCACTCCAATCTGCCCCACTTCCCTTTCCACCCTACCTCCATTTCCATCCCCCCAGTCTGCTCCACCTTCCCTTCTCACCCCACTCTATCGCACAAACATCCGATCAACCCAACTCCATCAATCTTTCAGTCATCCACCTCTACACTCATCATCCTTTTCAGGCCAACTCCACCCACTATGTTGTTTCCACCTCACTGTGTCCCACCTCCACCCACCTTCCTTCTCCATCCCCACCTCCACTCATCTTCCTTCTCCATCCTCATCTCCCTTCCTCCTCCATCCTCATCTCCACCCAGGTACTCTTTCCACCTCCAGCAATGAGAAACTCCCAAATTACATCACTGTCAACCTGGGAGAATATACTCGTCCGCAAATTAATATAATCTGGACAAAAGGACTCCAGCCTTGTATTTGCAGAGTGAATGAAACGAGAGGAAACCGTCACATGCAGGATGGGGGATATCATGCGTTGTTTGTATAAGAATAAACCCGCCCAATTACAGTGGTGTGCTCTGCCACGGTCATTATCCAATAGAGGCGGGCTGGGACACAGGATGCGACGGGACACAATGAACGTGACACTGTAATGGCAGCCAGCGGGACCTGGGTGTTGGCAGGGGGCGGGGCGGGGCGGGGCAAGGAGAGCAAGGAGAGGTGAATTGGAGTGGGGCAGGGTGAGACGGCAGGTTGAGGCAGGGCAGAGCAGAGCAAAGAATGAGTCGGGGCAAGGCAATGATCGCTGGGTAAGGTTAGGTGGGACTGGGCCAAGTAAAGTGTGGTGAGGCAAGCTGGGACGAAGTAAGAAAAGGTTGGGCGGGGCAAGAAAAAGGCGAGATGTGGTTAGGAAAGGCTGGGGAGGTCAAGGAAAGGCAAGGCAAGAAGGGCAGGTTAGAATAAGGCAGAGTTAAGTCGGGTAGGGTGTGCAGGGGTGGGCAGAGCACGGCCGATTGGGACATGGCAAGGCAAGACAAGGCACAGAAAGACACGTAAGGTGGAGTGAGGTGGGGCAGGGGAGGGCGGGGCATGGTCATGTAAAAGTTAGGTGGGCCGGGGCGGGGAAAAGCAAAACAAGGCAAAGAAAAGCATGTGAGACGGGCCAAAAGGGGCGGCAGAACATGGGGTAACGAGAGGCAAGGAGGGGTGGGGCAGGGAAGGCAAGCACACCCAGCCCCTTAGGCGGTGATGGCAGGGTGTGATAGTGACGCCGGAGGGGGTGAAGGTGGCGCAGCACATGGAACCAAATGACGCGGCTCCAGCGGGGTGGTGAAGCCCGTCAGGGTGATGGTGCGACCGATAGTCAGGCGATGGAGGCGATGATAGTGACGGTGTGAGAGCTGGAGGCCACAGGGAGGTAAAGGGTGCGTTCTCCTTCTCTTCCTGCTGCTGCTGCTGCTGCTGCTGCAATCTCATCCCACCACAAGGCATGGATGACTAGCAAGAGCCTCAAGGAAAAAAAAAGTGAAGCAAATAGTTACGTAGTGAATCTACTTTCTGCGATATGAATGAGAATAAATCAAACTGTTATGTGAATCTGTTACGACGCCCTGTACAAGTTATGTCAGTGTGAACCAAACTTATCAACAGTTTTCATGTTTGTATTTTCAGCAATATACAAGCTTGTATGAAGGTGGACCAAACAGTTATGCGGTCTGTTTTCTCCGCTACCCAATACAAGTGTAGTGTGGGTACAGTGTTGGCGCAGCAGGGAGGAGTAGTCAATAAACAGCGGGCAAACAGTGAGCACCCACGAGCCTGAAGCCGTCCTCAACACGGTCTGTACAAACAGTGCCCGTCGTATATTATAGCGGAACAGAACCCTTCCACAGCGCTGACTTGGCCGGGCCTGCCCCCAGCGCCGCCCGGAGCAGCGGCCGGCTGGCAGGTCCGGGAACATAATGGTGGTCATCACAGGTAACCACCACGTAGGGTGCACCTGACACCGAGCCTACCATCAGCGGTGTCCAGTATAAACAATAGCCACTGTAAACAGTCCCACCCTCAACAGCAATCATTATCCCCAGCCGCCGCAGCCTCCAACGCCGCCCACCACCCTCAGCAGCTTCAGCCTCCCTGCCGCACCAAGCCCCAGCATCTGCAGCCTCCACACCGCCCGTGAGAGCAGGAAAGATGGACGCCGACTCCGTGCCCCGCAAACAAGATGGCTATGAATCCACCAATAATTTCCCGAGCGAAACCAACGTAAATAAGGCGGGTTCATTCCAAGTTGCAAGCTCCAACGAGGGACGTCGACGAGGCTCACCCAACGCTCATTCTCACACCACTTCGCTCACCTCGGCCAAACGCTCTACCACGCCTGACGCCCCTGTCACCTCCTGATTACACCTGGCACTTCCGTCGCTTGGTATAGATAGCAAGGTGTCTGGCCGGCCACCATGAGGGGCCGCGTAGACAGAGAGAGCCCGTGTGCAGAAAGGATGAGTGAGAGAAACACGGGGAGTGAGGGAGTGAGAGAGGCAGGGCGGTGGGGGCACAACGCTAGCCAACAGTCACAAATCATGGCTAAATCACGCGCGCGTCTCTATCCTACCCCGAGCCTCTAGCCGCGGCTTGGGCTCCATTACAGGTGTGCTTTTCTGATGAGTTATTCTTTGTAGGACTGACTGGCGGGGGAAGAGGAGCGTGAGGGGGTGGATGAGGGGTGGAGGGGCGAAGAGCGAGGGGCGAGGTGGATGTGGAGGGCATGGGTGGATGGAGTCAGGGGGTGGAGGTTGAGACAATTCACCGCCTCATGCGTCTTGCCGACACCAGAAGGCGCGGCTCCTCACCTCCACAACACCAGCCCTCACACCCACCACACCACCACCACACGCTGCACACACCACAACACCTCATTTGCTTCATACCACACCACACAACATACCACATCACCACACGCAACTAAAACAACATACCACATTACACCAACACATACTGCGCATACCAAAACCCATCACTGGCTTCACATCTCATTACCACACCTCAACTGCCTCATGCAACACTATCGCATACTAAACAACCATACTCCACACTATAATAGCTCACTTCATAACCACACCTCCCTCACTTCACACCACATCTCCACACATATACTCAAAACACAATATACCATAACGCCACGCACAAAAAACACCACACCACACCACACCACACCACCACCACCACCACCACCATGCTGCACATACCATTACCTTGTTTCACGCCACACCACCACCACGCACCACATCACCACATCTCAGTCACTTCCTACCACATCATTACATATCACACTATAATACCACGCCTGCTCTACCACACTATCAGTTACCAAATCATTACATGTCATAATCCACCACAACAAAATGACTACAAGATGAACATAGCACAACCTCCACACAGTATACCAGACTACTGTACACCGTACACTACACCACAGTCGCTTCATACCACACCAACACACCATACCTCCACTTCTAAAACACACACACACACACACAGCACTATCCAATCGCACTCAACAAACACCACCCCACACTTCTATCTGCTGAAACCAAATCACTGTACACCAATATCTATCGTATTTCACCCTACATACTACAGCTCCTTGCTAACTCATGTGACATAACTCATTCTATACAATCCTCACTCTATACATTGCTCCACCTCCCAACACAAATACACACAACCACCTCACAATGCTACCCACTATACCAACACCTCACACTACTACGCTGCCCTTCACTCTAAACACTACACCACATCGATATTTAAGTATAAACCAGTGCACTCCAAATCACCTCTCTCTCATTCTGCTCATATATACACATTCCACAACAATCCCCCTCTACAGACTTACTCATATAATATTCCTTCAACGCATGCGCACGCACGCACACATACAAACAAACAAAACCACCACTATCACCCTCCAGCGTATACTCGTACAGCCACATGATCCTCCTACTACGCCACATAACATACAAATCCACACCACTGACGCCCCCTTGTTTCACCAAGTCACACTCAAGCGCCTGCTTTTCAAATTAGCGATAATGCAGGAAACCCCAGAGGTGCTGGTTTTGCTAAGCTCAGCAGTACCTGCGTTCGAGTTGATCTGGACTGAGCTGCGAACACTACCCTCTAATCTACCGCCTGACGGGGCATCCTACGTGGGACGGTGTCTCAGCATTTATATCCCTACTCAGCGATGGCTTTTCCTCCCGTGACACACTACCACAATTCCTTCTTTTCATTCATCTCATCGGCCTGCCTTCTCCTCTTCTCCCAGACACCCCACAACCCTCATCACAATAATTTCCACATGTTTATGGCACAACACTGCCACCCCCTTACCCCCACCTCTTCTCCCTATTATATTCCTCCACTTTTGTATAGCGTCCAACCACCCTTCTGCACTCAGTTATCTTACAGCCATATGTTTAGCACACAAAACCGTCGACCTCATTCCCATCCCCAGTACAGTACAGCGTCAAGCAACTTACACTACCTTCCCTTATGTACCCTCCCACCTCAGTCTTTTTTCTTCCCACATTACCCTATACCCACATACAACCCACAACCCACACCAGTATCAGCCTCCTTCATGTAGTCCCCCACCTAGGCCTACCTCTTCTCCTCCCAGCCATTTCACTGTACTGGCCTAATACACAACCAAAGTTTCCAGTCCACTTCCTTATAAACGTTTCAGTCTCAAACCGATCCACACACACAGTAACCTCTCTTATAGTACCGGTGCTTCTCGTACAACTCCGCTGTACTCCTCACCATCAAACTACACATTTAGAGTACCACACCACACAGCAATCAAGCCACTACGACCCGGTCACAAGGAACTCACATTCCTCAGCTACATCACTTTCCTTCAGGTACTTCCCCACCTTGGTCCAACTCTCTTACTTAACCCAAATGTCCCACTGTACTCGTCCACCATACCCCTACCTGTCTAACGAGTCACACATTAAAATTATTCAGTTAGTATCTCAGTCTCAGGTAACCCACACCAACACCACCCTGCTCAAAGTACTCCTAACCTCGGTCCACCTCTCCTCCTCCTCCCAAACGTCCCACTGTATTCGCCCTCCATAAAGCCACCTGTTTAGAAGCTTCCCCCACTATACACATCCATTTAACATTTCAGTCTCAAGCAAGCCACACCAACAGCACCCCCCACTAAGTAATCTTCCCCTCTCTCTTTCCTTCAGCCAAACATCACACTGCACTTCAAAGACACCAGCCTATAAACGTTTCAATATCGAGCAACCTACACCTATACCACCTTCCCCTAAGTACTTCCCATACCTCGGGCAACCTCTCCTACTTCTCCCAGACGCCCCACTGCACTCACCTCCACATAAAACCACCTGTTTAGAGCGGCACACACCACCCAAGAGCCAAGCCCACCTCACGCAACCCACACCTACATCACCCTTCATCCTGTAATCACTTCACAATAACTCCCACAACCACGCTTACCCACCGCTCTAATAATCATACCTGGCCAGTGATGTGTGTGTGCAGCGACATAAATTATTTCAGGTGAGATTTGGGAGTCTATATGTGGCTAGATAATGCCGTGATGTGTGCGACTCCAGGGGGCATACCAACTCTAGCTTGCACACACACACACACACACACACACACACACACACACACACACACACACACAC
>JAGKTI010006380.1:29328-40982 GCA_018397915.1 Birgus latro
ACACACACACACACACTCCTCCCTTCCCTATTACTCTCACCCTCTTATCCTCCCTCTCTCCCTCTCCTCCCTCAATCTGTGTCCCCGTTTCTCCAGACCCCTTGCTCCCCTGGGACTAAGGACATCCATAACAGACCTTCCCCCTGCTTTGTTGACAGTCTCGGTAATCACGATTTTATGGCGGTGTCGGCGTCTTGGGAGTGGCGGTGATATGCATAGTTGTGGCAGGTGTTGTGGAGGGGGGCGTGGGAGAGACACAGAGAGAGGAGGGGGGGGGGATCTGTGGCTTGAATGGGAGGTGTGTGGGGGGAGGAATGTAGTGAGGATTGAGAAAAATGGAAGGGTTGTGGGAGAAGGCGATATGGTGGTGTTTACTAGGGGGTTTGGGCTGTGGTGGACTGGGGCTTGGATGTGGGGAGGGAGGTGTGGATAAGGTGAAAGAAATAAAAATAAAAAGGGAAGCTATGATGATATGATGGTTGACGAGGTGGACAGGGGGACGTGGGGGGGGGGGGGAATCTCGGCTAGGATGACGAGGGCGTGGAGAGGACAGAGGGAGTTAAAAAAAACAAAAAGGCAGTGGAAATTGAAGAAAAAAATATATATATGGCAAAATTGTGGTGTTGAATGAATAAAGGAGGTGTGGCCAGGGTGGAGGGGAAGCTTTTTTTTTTCTTACCTCACCGCCTTGCTATTATAGTCGGATGAGGAGAGACCTCGGCTTGTGAATGGGATTAGCTTGAGTCTCTGTCACCCCCTCTAGCACAGCAAGGTATTTGGTACTGTGTTCCTGCTACCGTCATGCTAATTTACCTGGCCTAGGAGAGCGCTCTGGTGTTATGTTGTAAATAAGAGATTAGATTCATGGCCCCAAAACCAAAGAACACTACCACACTCCAAAACAAAAGAGCGCTCGTTCAGCTCCTCAGCTGGGAATTAACTGCTACAATTTGCTGACGTCAGATTATTTAGTTAGACTCAAAAATCGTAGGGTAACTTCAGCCTTCAGTCCACTGGGTTCACGTCCACATGAGCCTGGGGCTGCAGCTATGATTTCTACTACTGGGTCAATTAAATACTGGGGCATCATAAGTGAAGGCTGTATCTAACCACTCCAGTTAGAAAAGAAAAAAAAAACTCCCTTAAACTAAATAAAACAGTCCGGCTGTGACAAGACTAATGTGGAAAAGACGTCCTCGTTCTTAGAGAGAGAGAGAGAATTGCTACAAGGTAAAAGGTGAGACAGATTTAAGGAGACAAGGAGGGAGGTGGTACTGGGAAACAGGGTAAGAACATGAAAAAGGAGGATAACCCCAGTAGGAAGGCTAGTACATACTAGGCTATTCCTGTCGAAAGGTATTAAGCGCACGATAGGGGAAGGGAAGGAATAAGAGTGATGGAGGAAGGGACGGAGGGTAGAAATAATCGAAGGTAAGGGAAAGGAAGGAGGGCAGGAGGGAGAGGCAGGACGAATAATGCTGATGAGAAGAAGCGAAGTTGAAGGAAAGGGTGGAAGTCGTTGGAAGAGGAAGGGATGGGAGAGGACATGGAAGACGTGTCGTGGGTGAACTACTGAACCTTCGGAACATGTATTCGAAACCATGTCCAGAGTCGGATTAGAGAGAGAGAGAAAAAAGAACACGAGAAGAGGTCGACGTAAAAAGGCGGGAGGGGTTTACAGGGATGGAGGTCAGTATAATGAAACCAAACCCGCTACCTGTGTCCATCACCCGACCGGCACAATAGTTAATCGTAAACAAGATTGTTCCACCCTCTTCCCTTTCCACCCGACCGGCCTCCCTCTCACTCAGGCGTTCAATCTCTCCCACAATAGCATCTTCTCTTCTTCGTGTCCCATCCCTCCTCTCATCTTCTTACCCTCTGACCTCCGCCTCCTCTTCCTCGACGATTAAAGATCCGGGGTGTCAAGTAAATGGGAAGGTAGGACCACAGGTATGGGGGAAGTGAGGGGCAAAGGAGGTGAGGGTGTAGGCAAGGTGATGCGGGGTGTGATGGAGGTGATGTGGGGATGTGAGGGATGTGAGATTTGTAAGGAAGATGGCGTGAAGGAAGTGGTAAGATTAGAGAGATTAGGCTAAAAAATGAGAGCAGGAGGAAAAGGTTAAATTAGGTAAGTTTAGATTAGGTAAGGAGAGGTGAAATGAGCTGAGGCGAGATTAGAGAGATTAGGCTAAAAAAATGAGAGCAGGAGGAGAAGGAGGTTAAATTAGGTAAGTTTAGATTCGGTAAGGAGAGGTGAAATGAGCTGAGGCGAGGTTAGGTCATGCAAGGTCAAGTGATACAAAGTAAGGTGAAGTGAGGCGAGGTCAGGTTAGGTTAGGTGAGAGGTGAAGGCCCAGACTAAGACCAAGACAATACAGGAAGGGCAGAGTAAAGCCCCTGTCGCCTGCACGTCACAAAAACCCGGAGTGCGGCATTCTAAACACTCAGTGCAGTGAGGCAGGGACCCCACCGCCGCATTCCCGCAGCCTCTCACGCCACCACACTGACACCACCCACACACCCACCTCAACACTCCAAGCCTCTCACATTTATGCATAAGAACACAGCACTGGATGGAGCGGGTCACTTCTCCACCGACAAAAAGTGATATTTCTGTCCTATGAATCAGTTGCCCTTCACGACCCGTAAACACTGAATGTGCACAGTACAGCTGACCGTCCATGTCATCTGAGTGAATGAATGAAGTCGCTACAATCCATTCATTCATTCATTTGCCTCTCTGTCGTTACAAGGATAATCTTTCAACACACCAACAAAATATCTAGTGGCGGCCTTCGCAATGTTACTTTTTTTCTCCTTTTTCCCTCCCTCACGGAGACCTGGCTTCTATCATTTCCAACCATTGCTACCGACAGACTAATCTATTCAGCTTAGGAGGGACGTTCCATAGTGCAGGGATTAAAAAAAAAATCAACTGCTTAACTAAGATGCTGTCCTTTAGTACTATGACGCAATTCATTGTTTCTGCCAAGGCCTTCACAGTTCCCTTCCTGCCTCTCTCCCTCTTCCCCTCCACTCCACTAACGCCGAGGTTATCGAAGGTGTCGTTGTTAGCGGCTGCCTGACAACCCGAACCCGGTATCCTGAATGTGATATTAAGTGGCGGGATTTTATTAGCGGCGGAGGGTGTCCTGCGTGCCTCGCCCCGCTCGTCCATCAACTGTTTAAACAATGCGCCGCAGCTGTGAACGGAATGGCAGGCACGCAGCTGTCTTGGTGGTCGACATCCTTAACCAGAGGACATCTTGTTTGGGTTTATTCTTGCCACTAACAGCCGTGGGTTTACTTCTGTTACTTCCAGGCGATTACATTCATCTTGGGTTACTTCTGTTCCTCTCAGACGATTATATTAAGCTTGGATTTACTTTTACTACTGCCAGACGATTAAATACACTCAGCTTGGCAGAGACTTTTGATTACAGAGGCTTTCCGAATCGGAGTAGTTAGGTGTGGTTGTCTAACTTTACTTCTGTGGGTACAATCTACGTTGCATAAAACAGTTTGAAGATAGCAAGACTAGTACAAAAAATCCGTCATCGCAGTGAAGGAGTTTAAGCAATGCGGTGCGGCTGTGAAGGGACTGGCAGGCACGCAGCTGTGTTAGTCGTCACTCTTAAGCATCCCAGAAGTTGAGCGTCACAGGAAGAGTTATGATCACTTGCTTCTCATAACTTACACATGTTTTTACTGCAAGAACAAGAGACATGCGAAGAACGCAGGCTCTTCCCTCGTCGCAAAAACAAGTTAGAGATGTTTACTTTTGAAATGTTGCTCTGTCATGTCATAAAGCGTAATTATCTTTGTTGTTGCCTATACACCAAACTCTAAGATTCCGTAACCTCAAGAAATGCAACGTAGGACTGTAATGGTGGTGTGATGCTATGCGATGTTTTACTCTGTTTTGGTGTAATGTAAACCAGGACTTATGAGGCTCAAGGAACGGACCTACTTGTCTATGTCCAGATTCGGATACATTAGAGACACATTGCAGGGATAAGAGGAATGGTGGTGCTGACGTTAATCGGACACAGGAGGCTGGGAGAGCTGTCGTTACCGCTATAAAAAGGAAACCAGTGTGAAGTGGTGGGTGTGTCTTTAGTGTTATAGGTGTGGACAGATGAGGAGGTGTAGCCTTGTCGTCACGCCGCCTTAACAAGATTATCGGGACTACCAGCACCTCGTCAGCGTTATCACAAAGGCCATTACCGTGCCGTCACCAGCGCCACCACGCCCATCACCGCCCGCCATCACCAAGATAACACCCCCAGAGCACGTCACAAGGTCGCCCACATCACTAAGGGCCGCAAACTAGTGGGCTCTGGAGGCTCTCTGACACCTTCTTTGCCATATATTTTGCTCAATACATGTTTACGTTTTCTTGAGTTATTTTTTTCGTAACACTGAGAATAAATATATAAGATCTCTGCGTATTGAAGGGATTATACTGTAACTTAGACTGCTGATTTATGTTAATTTATCTTCACTGATTACAGAAATCTACAAAAAAATATGAAATCGATCTTTAACACGTTCAGTTCAGAAACAAACTAGAGGTGACGAGGATCTAGAGAGTATATTCAGTCAACACGTTACACATCATCTTGCCTCATATCGTACTCATATTACTTTTAATATCGACAAACTTTGCAAAAAAAAAAAAAACATCACACAAGACAGCATTAACGTGCTCATAGTAGAAAATATACCTGTAACGAAGAGGTGCTGTGAAACACAAGAATACAAGCGCAAGGCACATCACATCACCTCCCAGGCTCACTGAAGGACGGACAAGAGGTTTGGGCTCTCGGCGTGTGAGTGGCTGAATGCAAATGGAGTTCCGCCTCGAGTTTGTTTTGTTGCTCTCGTCTCAGAGCTGCAGCGTAATTGTTTGAAGATGTTCATCCCAGGTAATTGTAACCCGCTGAGGCAAACTCTCGCTCTTGTTGCTGCTCCTGGCGCTGTCTTGCTCCTGCTCCTGCTACTGCTGTTGCTCTTGACGCTGTCTTGCATCGCCGAGGGAATGAACTTGCTTTATCATCTTTCCTAAGCGGCGGAGCTAGAGAGGTAACTGAGAGAGTAGTAAATATGTTAATCAGAATCACTAATTTGTTTCATTTATACATTACGCTGCGCTAACGGTGCCCACAGCTGCAGAATAGTTTAGTATATTTGCTTGTTTATGTTAATGGTCAATTTAACGAAGGATTCTGTTCATAGTCTGACTTCCTCCTCCTGTTGATGAATACTGCTGGTGAGAAATGTGATGATGATGATGATGATGATGATGATGGTGATGGTGCTGATGATGATGATGACAGGAGTACGACAAAGGTATAAGAAGGTGACCATACGAGATGGCTTTGTGGGAGTGTGTTGTGGGAGTGCGGCTGGGGGGACGCCACCCTGACCCTGAACCCAAAAGCCAGTTGACCTCGTGGGATGGGGGACGGGGGTGGGGGAAGTGGGGGAGAGAGAGAGAAGGGGGGATAGGGGACATGGAGCAAGGGGAGTGGAGGGTTATGGGAGAAGGGATGAAGGGATAAGATGGAGGGATGAGGGAGGTGAAACTGAGGAGTAAGGGAGGGGGGGATGCTATGTTAAAGGGAGAAGAGATGAAAGGGTAAAGGAGGGGGGAATGGAAAGTTAAGGGAGGGGGGAATGAAGTGTTAAAGAATAAAGGGATAAGATAAGAAGGATGGAGGGGTTAGGGAAATGCGGAATAAACTGGGCTCGGGAAGCAGAAGGAAAGGGTAAAATAGAGGAGATAGAGGGTATGGGGAGGAAGGGCTGAAGGGATAAGAGATGGGGATATGGAGTGAACGTAAGGTTATGGGAGGGAGGAGGAAGGTGGGTGGTGGCGGGGAGGTAAGGGGGGTAGCAGCTCCCCTCACACACTCAACAACTGCAAGTGGGGACAGGAGAACACGATAATATAATCATAACAAGCCAGAGGACTCCATTTTTTAACACGCCAATTAGCAGCCTGACTCGTGGGGGCATCTTTTTACTCCTTATTTTTTCAACCCCTTCAGTATGACGACGTTTCTCCTTCGGCATAATATTACTCCCTCCAGACTATCAAATACAGCTTAGAGGGACCTCTGGCAGTGAAGGCGATAATGACTCGTATACCTATCCCTTCAAGCTCAAAAAGTCTATCCTATGGTGGGCAAATGCTCTGGAGGTAGCAAGAATAGATATAAAAGGAAGTCATCGTCGTGAATGGGTTACTGTATCTTCACTTAAAAGGGCATGATGCTTCTGAGTTTTTTCTGTTTCCCTTACGTACCAATGAAGAGGGCTGTTGTGCGCGATCATCCCACCTGCCTTCCTACTGTTTGTCCACCGCACATCCTGACTCTGGGGTATCTCATGCACTACGATCTAACCTACTGTGTGTTTATGCTATACGACACATTACTCAGTGCTTTTTCTTTAGCGATTTATTTTGTGTACTTCGCCTCAGCAGCCTCTTGTACTGTACGTCACTGATGTAAACTATGCCGACTTTAAAACGATATAAACAGCACATAGATGAATGATAAAATGTAATATGCAAAACAAATCACCAAGGAAAATATGTTACGCAGCCCCTCATGCCACACAGAACACGTCCCACTGGCTCATCGGTGGGCTTATGGAAGACTATTGGGACTGGTTACATCACAAATTAAACCCAGGTAGTTCCTCACCTCGATACACCTGGATTCGAACCTGCAATACCACGATTACCAACTCAGTACTATAGCCAGTGTCACACCTCCCTCGGCTCCACCAAACCTAACCTGACCATAATCTTTCAATGTAACTGGCTGAGTCTAGTTTCCTAGGGTCATCTAAGTTAATCTGATAACTAGTCCATGTATACTGAACTTATCATAAACGCAACATAACAGAGCCTCACCTGACCTAATCTAACCTAACTTGCCCTAACCTACCTTCATTTAACCTAACCTGTCCCAACCTAACTTCAACTAAAGTAACCCAACCCAACCCAGCCTAAGCTGATACTTACCCTTACCCAACTCCTAACCTGACTTCACCTAGGCTAACCCGACCCAACCTAACCTACGCTGTTAATTAGCCTTCAGGGAGGTAGTGGCCGAGTCTGGTCCTCCTCGGCGGCTCCACCTCAACTGTATTGGGCTTGTCGGACGCTGGCAAATATTTACAGGCCCTCCAGAACGCTGCTTCAAGTCGAGGGCGTCTTCTATTGGTTGTTTTGTGTCAACACGCACCAATCACGACTGATCAAGAAGTACCCTGCATGTGTGTGGGGGGGGGGGGGGGGCTCGACATAACCCCGCCGACTCGAGTGTTGGGTGGACGGTTGGCTGGATGGTTGGCTGTTGCGTAAGGTGGGTGCTGGTTAGTGGAAAGGGTGAGGTGCTACGTAAGGTGCAGGTAGTGACAAAGGTGAGGTTGTGAGAAAGTGGTTGCAAGGTGGGGTGGCGGGGTGAAGTAATGATAGAGTGGTGACAGAAGGGGTGAGGTTGGGTGAGGTGCTTGACATAACCCCGTCAATTCGAGTGCTGTGTGGTTGGCTGGCTCTTGCGTAAGGCTGAGTACTAATGATGGAAAGGGTGAGGTGTGATGGCAGATGATGGGGTGGAAGGTGGTGTGAGGTGCTGACAATGTGGGGTGGAGTCGGGAGGGGTGATGTAGTGGCGGGGTGATGGCTGAAAGATGAGATGGTGACAGTAGGGGTGTGGGGTTAGGTGGGGGGCACGAGGTGGTGGTTGCAAGCTGGGATGGTGGCAGCAAAGGTGAGGTTGGGTGAGGCCGTAGTATGCGAAGTGGTAGTTGGGAGAGTGGAGATTACATGACGGTAGGTTCAGATGGACGACAGGATAACATAAGGTGGAAGAGAGGGTGGCATGACGTGGAAGACAGGGTGAGATAAGAAAGGGTGAGGTGACAAAGCAGTGGGCTAAAGCAGAAGGCGAGGTGAGGTAAGTCAGCACTGAGGTGAAGTGGCAAGAGGTGAGTTGAGGTGGAAAATAGGGTGAGATGAGGTGGAAGATAGGGTGAGACGGGGTGGAAGAAAGGGTGAGGTGACGTGGCAGTGGGGTGAAGTGGAAGACCCCACTAGCTGGCGCTGGGGTAAAGTACTGACAAAAAGAAGTGCGATAGTGGTACACGCTGACAAAACGAGGTAGTGGTAGACAGGGTGAGGTAAGAGCAGCTAGGTGAGGTGACACACGGGACAGACAGGTGAGGAGTGGCACAGGAGTGAGACAGACAGGTGAGGAGTGGCACAGGGGTGAGGTAAGGAGGAAAGGTGGATGGAAGATAAGACGAAAAACAAGTAAGGTGGAAGACAGGTGAAGCAGACAGTAAGGTAGAAGCGTTCGCTCTCAGGCACATGGCAGCCAAGGGGGAGTGGAGATAGGATGAGGTGTGGGGTAGGTGAAGGAAAGAAGAGGTAATGGTGGGGGTAGGGTTGGGATGGGGATAGAAGGAAGGAGGAAAGGGTAGGGGATAGGAGGAGGGAGGGTTGGGGGTAGGAGGGAGAGGTCGGGGTATAAGGAGGGATGGAAGGGGGGGGGGGTGGGAAGGGGGGGTAAGAGCTCTCCCAAACCCTGCCCCAACACTCATATCCGTGATTCAAAAACACTCATATTTTCTTTCGTAATTTTTTTTTCCACTGGGTACTCTGCTAATAGTCTTCAAGCTTATTAACTTTCCCTTTTCATATACATATACTGCTTACATTTTGATAATCCTCCTACTTTTAAAGCTTCATGATTCAGTATACTTTTTCTTTCTTTTCATTTTCACTGGTGGCTTTATTGGTAGTTCTCCTCTTGTGCTTTCTTGGACTCTACGCACCCAGTCTATCAGGGAAAATATAGCTTCGATGATGATGATGATGATGACAATAATGATGATGATGATGATAGTTATGATGATGATGGTCATAAAGTGAAATTTTTATCCTATTATTCCCCCTCCGAAGGTGAAAGGAATGATGACAACACCGAACATGACGATGATGGTGATAATAGGGGTGATGATGATTCCAATGATAATGAAAATGATGATGACACCCAACGAGGACGCAATCAATACATCTGATTAAAAAAAAAAAAAAAAAAAGGCGACCATCAAACTGCAAATCAATGTCACATGATTAAAAACATAATCACCTCAAATCTCCGTCGGTACTGCGCGGCCTTACTTGTTAACCAGGGATAAATGAATTCTGCATTTTCAATAACATAAACGTCCACATCAACGTTTGAAGTTAATTGGTTAAATTTGATACTAATGAATAATAACGCTTTGGCTGCGGACAGTTAAATTATTACAAGTCAGGACAGAACCCGTTTATAATTCACACAGTGTCAGTATATTCACAGCCCCAACCTAGCCTAGCCTCGCTGGATGGCCCCTGTGTTGCTCTGTGTTGGTGTGGAGGGGTGGGTGTTGCCTTGTTGTGCTGTGTTCTCTTCTGTTGTAATATGTTTCGGGGCTTGGGGTTTTGCTGCACTCTGTGTTGTGTTGTGTTGTGTTGCTTGGGCTTTTGTTACACTTTGGCTTTATGCTGTGTTGTGCTGTGCTGTGTTGCGGTGTTGGGTTTTTGTTATGCTGTCTCTGTATTGTGCTGATTTACAATGTTGCCTTTGTTTTTCCCTTGCACTGCTGAGTATACTGCACTGGTGTTAGAGAACTTTGATATTCTGTGCCTTTGTGCTGTGCTGTGTTGTTATGTGGTATTATGCTGTTATGTTATTATATATTGTGCTAGATTTACACTATGTTATATTGTGTTGTGTTGCTAGCTTTGTTCTACGTACCAGTGTTATGCTGTGGACGTGTTGGTATGCCGCACTGTCTCTTTCTCTGTACTGTTGTGTGTTTGAGATAATAGGACTCTGTTACGCTATGCCTCTGTAATATGGTGGTAGCTGCGACGACAGGTTTTTGCTTCGCGGTGTCTGTTTTGTTTGTCCTGTCGAAATCCGCTGTGTCATCGGAATGTGTTTGTACAGTTGAGCTACTACGCTATTTGCTTTTACTGCACTGTGTCAATGTGCTGAAATGCTGATAAACTGAAGCTGAAACAAACATTATATGTGAGCATCATTAAGCCACTTCAGTGAGGTGCTGTAATATAGTGCTGTACTGTAGTGCTTTGGTTCTGAGCGGTAGTCTCGTACTGGGTGCTTAGTGTGCTGGTGGTGTAATGCTGCGTTATTCAATATCACTGATGTAACGAATTAATGTACTATACCAGCAGACTATACAACAACTTAGCCATCCCTGTCTTACACCTCCGTCTCGACACCCGTCTCCCCATCTCTCTCTACCTCTGCTCTCCCTAACCCTCTACTCTCTGCCCCTAGTCGTACCCTCCACTTACCATTCCTTCACTCTTCAACCCTCCTACCTTATCTTACTCCTACCCTAACCTTCCCTGCCCTACACACACTCTAAACTCCTCAAACCCTTTCTACTTTAACCACTACATCACTCTTCCATTCTCCTATCCTACACTACCCTTCCTTGCCCTAGACACACTCTTGAACTCCTCAAACCTTACCTGCCTTAATCAGTTACACTCAATACAATCCTCCTTATATTTCCTCACCTTATCGTACTCTACAGTATAATCGCTTCTAAAATCCTCAAACTCCACTTGTCTCAACCAGTCCTATCTATTCAGCTTCCACATGGTTATTCTTCCCCAATCCGACTCCTGCCCAAACCACCCATGTGCTTTCCCTCTTCTGCCCCTGTCATTCTTAATCCTTCAATCTCCCCTGCGTGAGTTATCCTACCCTCTTAACTCCCTATCCTTACTTCCGTTACTTTATTCACTATCTTCCTTACTTTCCCTCAATGTACTCTATCCTCCCTTATTTCACTACCTTTACTCCCTTCCTTTGTTGCTCCTGCAGTTTGCTCTACACCTCTTGCCCTGATTACCTGCCCTATCTACCTTCGTCCCTCTTCCCTGTCCAAACTACTTTACCCTCTCCCTTCATTCCCCTGCCCCTCTCCTCTCTCATCATTTCCTGTTCCTATTGTATGCATTATATAGACACTATATCCTCCATCCCAGCACTTGTTTATTCTTTCCTCCACCTCCCTCTCCCCTCCTCCACAATTATCTCTCTCCATTTTCTTCCTTCTCCCACCTCCTCCTCCTCATCTCCCCCTCCCTCTCATCTCCACCTTCTCATCTCCCTCTCTCTCTCTCTCTCTCATCTCCTCCTCCTCCTCATCTCACTCTCCCTCTCATCTCCTCCTCATCATCTCCCTCTCCCTCCCATCTCCCTCTCTCTCACTCTCTTCTCCTCCTCCTCATCATCTCACTCTCCCTCTCATCTCCTCCTCATCATCTTCACCCTCTCATCTCCTCCTCCTCCTCTTCTGAACGCCGACGGCAGTGCACCGAAGGAAAACTATTTCAGCCAGGCAATGATTCAACGCAAATTTACGGCGGACAAACTGCCACTGGCCAAGGTAGGAGGAGAGTTTTATATAGTTTCCCAAAGACGTGCTAACAGCGTAACCAGCTCCAAATTGCAGGGGGGAAGAGAAATATAAAGCAGGCTGTGTGACGACCTGTGGCTCAGTTCCTGTCTATGTCTGTCTGTCTGCCTCCCTCTCTGTCTGTCTGT
>JAGKTI010006381.1:0-16949 GCA_018397915.1 Birgus latro
GAGGACGCAAATGAACAACTCTCTCAATGTCGTTGCCTTGCAGGTAGGCAGCTTTCACGTCCATAGTGTGGCAATCCCACTGGTTGGTGGAGGCCAAAGAAAGTGCCAAACGCACTGCTTCCTTTGAACAAGTAGGCGAGTCTTTTTGGAGATCCACCGTTTCTTCCTCAAATCCTCTGGCGACTAAGCAGGCCTTAACAATAGGCTTTCCATTTTTCAGTTTTTCTGTCACAACCCATCGAACGGTTATGGCACCTTGCCCAACATCATCTACTTCCTCATACACATCATTATTCTGCCAATTTGTGATTTCATTTTCCTTAGCACATAATACGGCCTCAGAGTTGAAAAGAACAAGCATTTCTGTGTCATCATCAACCACTTCCTATTCGCTAAGATCCTTCTCCAAATCTATCCAATCAATGCTGCCATCAGAGTCCCTCTTCAAATTATAGCAGTGTTTGTACTGTCCAGTGGCTTTACCTGCCCGACCTATAATCCTTCCAGACACCAACTCTCCACTTTCTGAATGTATTCCCTTTATACGTTGACCAACAGAAACTTTGGGAAGCTGATTAATCGGAACAGAAACTGTGGGAGGATCATCGATTGGGACCACACCATCTTCCGACTCGTCATCTGGTGGATAGTCATTCAACACTTGCGTAGGATCGTCATTAGTCTTCTCCTGGACAACATTTTTCTTCTCATCACTGCTGACATCACTTTCAACTGTAGTATCTTGCTCTGGCGCTCGCGCTAGACAACATACATGCACTCGCACGTATACACCGCCGTGTCTCACCAGAATTTGTTTCCCATCTCTGCCTATTACAATTCCGGGACCGTGCCACTCGTGACTGTCATTTCTTTTGTAGAAGACTTCATCTCCATTCCGGATGTCGTTTAGGTCACTCGAACATACGTTGTGCCGCAGAGCCCTAGCCAAGCGTTCATCTGATTCGGTCTTTATAAACTCTTACCTAGCTAAATGAAGAGCGTTCAAGTTGTCTCTCACAATTTTCGATGGTGATGAAGGTTCCAAGGCTGGAGGATCATTTGCGTACACATTAGGCAGACCAGGGTTTTGACCAAAAACAAGTTGGTTAGGAGAAAAGCCTGAGTAGTTGGTGAGAGCATTTCTTGCCGATACTGCCCATGCCAAGGCCACATCCAATTCACACTGGCTATCAGCCATTATCTTCCTAACAATGTCACCAATGACTGCATTTTGACGCTCACAGACTCCGTTGCTCCAAGGACTCTCTGCAGACGTTGTCATGATCTTGATATTGAAGGCCTCTCCCAATGCTCGCATTTCCGCATTATTGAATTCACAGCCATTGTCTAAGAATTTTTCTAGGTGTGCCAAACACAACAATCCAGCTCCGAAATATTCCTTTGATAATGGTGGGCGCACACTTATCTGCGATTACTATCGCATTACAATACCTGGTCGCCAAATCAACAAGGACTAAGAAATAATGCCTTCCCCAAGCTTTTAAATCCATGGCTATGGCTTTGTTAAACTTAGATGCCATGGGCAAACTGACTACGGGTCAGGGCTTGGCTTTCTTAAATCTGCAACAGACTGTACAAGCATCAGATACAGTCTTGACAGCCTGTTCCAGTTTTGAACTTTTAATTCCCGCATCTGTGATCAGTTTAATTAGTTTTGCCGATGTTGGGTGTCCAAATTGCCTGTGAAGCTTCAAAGCGTTTTTTTCTACATCACCCCCACGAGTTGCCAACATGATTGTTTCACAAAATTCAAGATCTAGTCATAAGGAAATTGGAAGTAAGTAATGGCCTGAAGATGAGGACTTTAAATCAATGATAGTTCCACAAATTTTGACCTGGTCAGTTCCAAGGTTAATCAACATTTTTGCTTTTTTCATGGAACGTCTACTCAACAGCAAGGGAATATTCCAGTCCACAACATCAGTCACGATGGTAGCACACATGTTTCCAATGTAGCAGGGCAGAGTAACATGTTTGAGGGAAGAAACTGTGACACCATCAGCAAAAGTAAACGTTGAGGATGACGCTTCTTCTTTTACAGCATCACGTTCATAATCAGTGAGCTCACTTAGATAGCAACTGATCCATTCAACTCCACATACAGTTGTAGAACACCCTGTGTCTAGAAGGGCACATCCCTTAGATTCTTCTACTAGAGTCTGTGACTTACCTCTACTAGCGGCATCATCCACATAGCCCATAAACAATGACAGATGCACTGTTTCAGAATTCTCTTCTCGACTGCCGTCGTTTTCGTATACATCCGGACAGTCACGTGCCCAATGAAATCTAGAATCACATACGAAACACTTCGATACCTTTCCGTCAGGCCCAAGTGGGTTCTGCCTCCTGCCGGTGGATGAGCGTTGGGGAATTCTAGCAGATACGGTTGAACATCGGCCACTACCCCGACGTCGATCACGTATTGCACCACCCCGCAACAATCTCCGTCCTCGTCGAGTACCTCTAGCATAAAGCGTTTCGTCACCCTCAACTTCGTCACTCCAAAATACTGGTTCATCTTTAATCTCCCGGGCGGACACCTATGCCTGGTTCTGCCTGCCAATTTCACCAGCAAAAATACGATTCAGGGCAGATTTCATATTTTCGAATGTCACCTCAGTTATCGCGGACATCACTAGTTGTCGTTCACTGTCTGAAAGTTTGCATGCAGCTAAGAGCATAAAAGCCATCACAGAATTTGGCAGTTCCATGTCCTGCTTGGTAAATTTGAAGTAAACATGCTCAAATTGTGTCACGAACTCCCGAATGTTCACATCACTGGCTCTTCTGAAGTTGTACAACTCATAAAACATTGCAAACTGTCGACGTCCTTTGTCCACGAGAAATAAACCGTCTAATTTCTTCAGCAGGGTCTGAACACCATCCTTCTGCTTTAAAACATCTGTTTCAATCTGCGAGGACGCCACCCTCGCTCTCCCAGACAATGACAGGTGAATAGCTAAAGCTTGTTTTTCTGCTGCTAGGTCCGTTAGTTCGCACCAAATGCCAATGTCTTTTTTCCAGCTCTCATATGCAGAATAATTTTCCAATTTTGGAGGCCACTTGGTCGAACACGACGCCATTCTCGAACTACGCCCTGCTACCAAAATGTTGGAACTAGACAAACCGCACTCACCCGACCGGCTTTACGACGTGAACTGCCAAGGCTCCCGGTTGCATACCACAGGAACCTTCCGATGACGTCATCATTCGTGACTTAGCAGATGTGTGCGTGCGCACACACACTAACAATAGGTAATACTGAAAGTTCATATGTTTATTTATTTGTTTATTTTCTTTACAGTGATTTACAGAAAAATTGGATATTAAAGCTCCTTTGGTGTATATAAATGCTGATTTGGCAGGGTCACCAAGTTTTCAGTCCTAGATGTTTGAAAAAAGTGTGAAATATTGATACATATTGGGGACATCATGTTGAGGCCCCAGGTTCAACTGTAAGATAGACGCAGTGGACTGAAGGCTGAAATTGCTCTAAAAAAATAAAAATAGAAAACTGTTCATCAATGTGTGTAGATCTGTAATCATTTGTATGTACCGAGTATATTTCAGAGGATTCTATAGTGCATCATTATCATAAAATGTATATTTTTTGTGTAGGAGCTCTATAAGCATTTGTATATACCCAGTATATTATTTCTGAAGCATCTGTTGTTCATCATTATCATAAAATGTATATTATCATGGAAAGGTGTGAATGAAGACTGGGATGTGTGAAATCAGTGGTTATCAGTACTGTATTTCATTAGACTGCATTGTTATACCCATTCACTAATAATTCTGCATATTATAGAAAACTTATGGCTTTATATTTTAATTTCTACATGAATTTCATTTAAGCTGACTAACCATTTGTTAATGTTTTGGCCTAAGCGTCATTCGATATAAACCCAGTGTACCGCTGGTTGATATGGTCCCCTCTGCAGTCCACCATTCTTCTTTTGGGGGATTGGTGGAGAGTTGAAGGGCATTTGTAAAATAATGCAGTATCCATTTTGTCACTTTTTTTTCTGGGTTGAAGACAAACCATTGCTTAGAGTAATAGCACCCCAGTATTATGTGTATAATTTTCTGTTAATTTTTTTCATCATCCGAATTGTTTTTTCCCAGCTAAGCATAGAATAAGGCTTAATTACCTTTATACTTGTTAATTGTGATACTGAAATGTTTTGGTAGCTGTGTTTGTCTGTGAAGTGTAATAGTAGTAGTTGTTCCCAAGGCAGTCTGGCCGAACAGCCCCGATTCCCTAAGGAAGGCTATGGCTGAGACTGGACTTTCCCACAGAGCTCTCAAGGAGTGTAGGTTGTGTTGTTGGCATAGGTGATTGTGTGCAATGCAGTCTTCCATGATGAGCTTAATAGTATGGGGTGCTGTGTTACATCCTGGACAGTCATCAGCAACAGAGTCATCCAGCCTCTTCTGATAACCTAAGAGGGCTGGATGATGCCCACATCTCAACCTGCCCAGGTGGACCCTGTCCTCGCGGAGGAGACAGCGTTCTGAAGGATGGATATCTGGAGGCCATGCATGCAGCTGTGTGTTGTCTTTGTGTGACTGAATGGAACGGCGAGTGATTTGAGTATGAACATGCTTCTGGAAGCTGGTCTGAGGCAGGCAGGGGGGAAGAGATGATAGTGTTTGTGTATGATATCATGTGCTGGGTGTTGTTTTGATGTTCCTTGGTGTGTGTGTGGATGTGCTGCCATGTAGTGTAGTGGATGTTGTGGGTTTGTGGAGGCTGCAGCGAGAATTTGGGTGCCTCCCATGTCTAGATGATCCTTGACTTTGAGGACTTTGGTTTCTTGGTGTAGGTGGTCTGTAGGTGTAGTAGCTGTGCAGCCTGTGATTATTTTTAGGGCCTTGTTTTGTATGGTCTGAAGAGTGTTATAGTGTGTTTTAGTGAAGTTAGGAGCCCAAGCAGGGCTTGCATAATTCATCACTGAATGTATATATTGTTTGTATACTGTGATGGTGGTTTCTTTGTTGTGTCCAAATGTTGTATGGGCAAGTGACTTCAAGGCATTGAGTCTAGGTGTTAATTTATTTTTGACGTTTGTGAAGTGTTGTTTAAATGACATTGATGTATGTTACACCAAGGATTTTGTGTGTGTGTGTGTGTGTGGTAGGGGAGTGTTGTCTATGGTGAGATGTGGAATGTGACTGTGTTCTGCTGTCCAGTGTGTGAGATGGGTCACTGTAGATTTGGCTGAGGCTATTTTGAGTCTGTTTGTGGTGAACCATTCGTGTAGTGTGTTGAGGTAAGGTTGGAGGATGTGTGCGGCTGTTTGCATTTTGGTGTGTGCATGTAAGTGTTATGTCATCTGCACAGGAAGCTATGTGTATTTGTTGTGTGTGGGGTGTGGCTATGTCATGCATGTACTGTATAGGATGAAGAGTGTAGGAGACAAGACAGATCCTTGGGGGATGCCATTTGTGGAGTTTCTGATGTTTGAGGACTGACCAGCAAAAGTTATATGTGCATATCTCCCTGCTAAGTAGTTTGCCAGCCATCTTTTTGTGTTATTGTGCATGTTTGTGTTGAATATTTTGTTTGTGAGGTTGGCGGGGGATGGAATCAAAAGCTTTACTAATGTCTAGTGTGACAAGAGTGTTCTATGTGGTGGCCTAGCTGAATTCATGCCATCAAAAACTCTCTGTGTGAGGTCTGTAAGAAGAGTGTTTGTGGAGTGAAGTGGCCTAAAACTATGTTGTGATGGGGTTAAGGGGGTGTAAGGTGTAACTAGTTGTAGTACCAGTCTTTCAGTGACTTTGGAGGGGGTGCAGAGGATTGTGAGGAAGGTAATGTGGGGTCTTTGTTGGGTTTGGGGATAGTGATGATAATGCCATGCTTCCAGATGTTGGGTATTATGTTGTGTGAGTAGCTGTAGTTTGATATGTTGGTGAGCGCTTGTATGCCTTGTGGTCCAGTGTGTTTAAGGTGTATGTTGCAAAGTGCTTCAGGTTGCTGATGATGTGCTTCGTCTGGTTGTAGATGAAAGGTGCGAAGTTTGGGTCTGTGGGGAACTGTCTCTTACGTCGGATGATACGTCGGTCGTCATGATGGGGGTGTGAAGTGTAGTACACTGTACTGTTTACTTAATTTTCCTAACACAAGAACATAGGGATGTAGAGGTTTATCTGATTATATGACTGTGTTATGCATTGTAAAACTGAGAGGAGTGTGGTGATTATAGGAGGAGTATACTTTGAGTGAAACTGAAGTGAAGAAGCTGAGAAATAAGCAGTGTCAGATGAATACTAGCTGAAGGTACTGGAGAAGTTAGTTAACACTAAGAATCTCCTTGGTTACTAGTCATATCAGGCCTTCAGTTTGTCTATATTCTGCCATCAAATGTTAGAATCTCCTTGGTTACTAGTCATCAAATCTCCTTGGTTCCTATAGTAGGACCACGGAATACTGGCCAGTCTGGGTGTGACCCATCACCATTACACTGTTGCCATACTTCCAACTGACCTTCCATACGGCCAAGGCTATTTTTAGATGGCCTTGGTACAGTCCCCCATTCACACCCTGCTCTCTATCTCTTTCTTTCTCACTGTGTGTGTGTGTGTGTGTTTGTGTGTGAGGGGGGTGCACTCTCATATGTGTAGTAAACCAGGTGGTGTGTGTGTGTGTGTGTGTGTGTGTGTGTGTGTGTGTGTGTGTGTGTGTGAGTGAGAGACCCTGACCTGCTCCGGCAACACCACACAAGCAACACTGCCAGGTGTTGCACAGAGTTCTTTGTAATTACTAACAAAAAGTGAATCTTTCTTAAAAACCTTACAGCTTTTTTGTACAAGTAAAACTATACTGGATGGGCATGTGGAGAGGATGGAGAGTGAAAGATTGACGAGGAGAGTGTATGTGAGTGAGGTGGAGGGGGCGAGAGGGAGGGGGAGGCCGAGGATGAGATGGAGGGATGGAGTGGAGAGGTATATGAGAGAAGGGGGTGTGAGTTGGGAGCGTGGTAGTGAAATGGCAGGGGACAGAGTGACATGGAGGCGATTTGTTTGTGGCCACCCCGTTCAGGATTGAGGCGTCTGGCAATAGATAGATAGATAGAAAACTATACTGGGCTGTATCAAGGCCATCTAAAAATATTTTTAGATTGCCTTGGCTGTACGGGAGGTCAGTTGGAAGTATGGCAACAGTGTAAGGGTGACGGGTCACACCCAGACCGGCCAGTATTCCGTGGTAGCACTATAGTCATATCATACTTCTTTCCTGTTATCATACTCTAGGATCTCCTTGGCTACTAGTCCAATCAAACCTCAGTTTCTTGCAGTCAAGCTTAGAATCTCATTGTTTTACTAATCAAATCAAACTTCTGTTTCCTGCAGTCAAGCTTCATATTGTTATTGTGGAGATGTTGGCACTCATGGAGTTGTTGTTGTTGTTGTTGTTGTTGTTGTTGTTGTTGTTGTTGAGATGTTGCCGCTTGGTCACTTCCTTTGTCAACATCTAAGTTAATCCTCTGCGTCTGGTGTAGCAGCATCATTAAGGTGAGAGTCGTTGGAGATAGAGGTATTTAAATAACCTCTCCATGGATTTCTTCCCTCCTTTCGTTTCTGTCATAAAGTTCATGTTACATTTCCTCTTTTTGCCTCATGTACTGTTTTTGAAGTTTATCATAATTACGTCCTATTTCTTTGTTTATGGATGGATGGAAGATGAAGTAAAAAGTGCAGTTTTAGGCCAAGTTAGATTGAAAGGAGCATATGACATTTTAACCCAGCCATTGAGTTGCATTTGATCCTAGGAGGATGCCAGCCCAACTCAATGCCGGTCCAAGCCCGGATAAATTGGGGAGGGTTGGTGGCAGGATTGGGTATCCGGCCGTAAAAATTTGCCAAGCCCTGACATGGTATGGTCCATTACCATATCGTTTAGTGTACTGAATATCAGGTGTTTTCACTGGCTAAATTGAGTAAATGTCTCCCCCACCCTCCCTGCTTCATCTCTCTGACTGTCTCTCTTCATGTGAAGTCTGGGTGGCTGGGATGCTTAGAATAGTCCACACATACACACCCCGCCAGTTTCTGTCAATTTGATGTCGATTCTCCATATGTGTGGTGGTTGTGTGGGGATGGGCATCTGTCCAGGGGGTCGCTAAGAAGGGGTCTTAAACGCGATGCCCTGGCCCTAGGATGTACCGTGAGAACCCACAACAGGCACGTAAGGAGAACGGCGAGATGTCACAAAGGGGGGACGTTCTGGCCATCACATGCACTCGGCCCTTGCGTGTGACAATCACGTGGTTGCTTTTTTATTTTTTTTTTCTATTGAATAATGTCTTTTCAATTTTGATTTTAATAATTTTTATCTAAAATGTTTATTATATGCCGTGTGGGTGTTGGATGTACCTGAGAGGACGCTTTTGAGGCCATAACCCTTGGGCACAACAAACAACTGGGCTATATGCCATTTTCACCCTGACTGGCACCACTGTGGGGACATCAACAACTGAGGCACTGATGTCATTGCTGATGGTGTCGGACTTGCTGAATTGAGTATAGTCTGGGCCGATGTGTTGCTCATTAATCAGGGCACCAGCACTTATCTGACTGTCATACGTGGGACGCTGATACATGTCACATCCACTCAGTTTTCACGTTCCCCTGCATAGTTGGCCCAGAAACCCCAACCTCACGTCATGATTTAGATCTGTTTCGGCCACATGCACACTGAGTACCTGAATATTCTATCATTAACCTGGAAGCCGAAAGGCTTTTTTAATAGGATGTTACCAGGGTGCCTCCATCCTATTAGGTCTCCAGACTGGAGAAATCCTTTTATATTATAAAAGGATGTCACCAAGCTAATAGGTTTCCAAAAATCATTTCATATTTTAAAGGGATTCACTAAGCTAATAGGTTTCCAAAAATCCTTTTATATTTTACAAGGATTCACTAAGCTAATAGGTTTACAAAAATCCTTTTATATTTTAAAAGGATCCACTAAGCTAACAGGTTTACAAAAATCCTTTTATATTTTAAAAGGATGTCAGCAAGCTAACAGGTTTCCAAAAATTTATATTTTAAAAGAATGTCACCAAGCTAATAGGTCTCCAAATATGATAAACTTTTATAAGGTATATTATAAATGGATGTCACCAAAATGTCACCAAGCCTTGATTCACCTAGCAGAGCACTTGATGTAGATTAGTTGTGTGAACGGTGCTAGGAGTGCACGACCGGAAATTTGTTTGCGGCTGGTGTTTTGTTCCGGACACACGTGATCCTGTTTTCAGTGTGAGCTCACCATCGTACACACACCAGTCCCTGTGCTTGGTGTGTTTTTTCCTTCTCACACACACCAGATCCTGTTCTTGGTATTTTTTCCTTCTCACACACACCAGTTCCTGTTCTTGGTGTTTTTTCCTTCTCACACACACCAGTTCCTGTTTTTGGTGTGTTTTTTCCTTCTCACACACACCAGTTCCTCTTCTTGGTGTGTTTTTTCCTTCACACACACACACACCAGTTCCTGTTCTTGGTGTGTTTCTCCTCACACACACTAGTTCCTGTTATTGGTGTGGTTTCTTCGTCTCAAGCACATCAGTCCCTGTTCTCGATGTGTTCTAAAGAAAGATCAGAACCAAGATCAAGACCAAAACAAGAAGACACACACTAGTTCCTGTTCTTGGTGTGGTTTCTTCGTCTCAAGCACATCAGTCCCTGTTCTCGATGTGTTCTAAAGAAAACAAAGATCAGAACCAAGATCAAGACCAAAACAAGAAGAAATTGAAGGCCATATGTAATGCCTCCAGTTTGAAAGTTTTCTCCTAAAGTCAAACGTCTACTGCCATCACTCGACACAGAGGCAGAATGCAATATGTAAAACTGCAAGCCCTATGCAATGATGATGGTAGCATGTCCAATGGAAGGGTGGTTGGGACGGGCATGGTGTGGGTCCGAGCAGCTTACCTCCTCGTGGTGGACCTGGGTAGAGTGATCTTGATGCATATGTTGTTTTGGCTCCAGGTTCAGTGGAGCCCTGTGGAGTGCAGGCTGAAATTGCCCTCCTGCATCCCACAACCCTTGTTTGGGAGATGAGTCGAGGGATGTTGAAATTGCCCTTCAGCCCACGACCCTTGTTTGGAAGGTGAGTCGAGGGATGTTTGTGTAGGTGGGCAGTAGAAGCACCCATTTAATATCACCGCCACCACATGAAGGCATCCCTCTCCACGACCATTCATTAGAGCTAATAGAACCACATGAATGAAGATCACTGTAGCTGAAAGCTGCAATTTATTAACAAACTTTGTCTAGCAACACACCTAGTGGCATTAAAATATGGTTATTGGCATTAAAATATATGCTTGGTGACATTAAACTATATGCTTGGTGACAAACTATTTGCTTGGTGACATTACTTGCATGGTGACATTAACTTAACATGCTTGGTGACACAGAGAGGTTCTTAGTGACAGGTAGAGAGATTTAGTGACATAAATCATTTGTGACATTACTAAGACGTTACGTAGAGGTTTAGTATTAAGAGGTACAGTACTTGAATTTTGGTGACATCTTAAAATAATGGTTACATCCTAAAGCAAATAAGTTTCATTTAAAAAAAAAAATGCAGCAAAGCATAGTGTAATGGTATTGTATTTTATATGTACATGTTTGAGATGGAGTTTATTCGTCACTATGAAGGTACAATGTTTTGTCTCATTATACCTTATATTGCTTCTTTTTGGTATTTTCTGCTATACTGCAAATTTGTTATATTTTTCTGATATATTTTGTCATGTTATACCACATACATGCTTCTGATATATTTCTTGTTATGCCACAAGTCTGGTATTATGCTTGTTATATTTCCTGATATATGTTGCCTCGTTATACCTCATGTTGCATATTTTTTTATATTTGCTATTATACCACAAGTCCAGGAATGTGCTTGTTATATCCATCCATCCATCATCAAATCCTACATTGCCCTATGAGGAGAGTAGGAGCCTGGGGGTAGGCAAGTTGGTCCTGACATTTAAGATACTTGTTATATTTTTCAGATATATTTTGTCTTACAGCTCATATTGCTTCTTTTGGTATATTTTATTTATGGCACAAGTCTGGTATTATGCTTGTTATATTTTTCAGATATATTTGGTCTCTTACCTCAGATAGATTCTTTTGATATATTTCCTGTTATACCAGAATTCAGTCTAATGAACGTAGTTGTGTGTGGATTATCCATTTGTATTATGGACAAAATTTGCAGTGCTTGTAGCATTGCAACTCTGAATTTCTGGCTTTGTGTACATTGGCTGTTATGACACCGTGTAGGCTATGCTGTTTTGAAATGTGAAGTGTTTGCTAAGAGTAGTAGTCATACCTATGGAATACACAGGATGCAACTCAGGCAGAATGTCTTAATTGGGAGAATTTAGAAAACTTGCAAAATGCATACTGTAGCCATTCTCATAGATGTTTTGTTGAGTTTTATGTTCAAAGATTGCTTGTGTTATGACTGTATTGTACCTTGTGTGAGAAAGTGTATTTTGGTGTGAGGTTGCATTGCAGTTTGTGCATATTGAATTTTCTGAGTTGTATTTTGGCATTGTAGCAGGGAAGGGTGGTGACTGTGTTGCATCCTGGTTAGGTGTCGTCTTGTCTTTCTGGATTGGGTAGTTTCTTTGGGGTGTTATCTGGTGGAGGTTTGTGAAAGGTGTTATTTGAATGAAGATTTTGGATGGCTGTGTGTGTGTGTGTGTGTGTGTGTGTGTGTGTGTGTGTGTGTGTGTGTGTGTGTGTGTGTGTGTGAAATATTGTGCTGGGTGGAGAAAGAGGAATGTTGGTGAAGCAATTTGTATAGTGTTTGGTGGTTTTCCTTTTTTTCTGTGGCGGAAGGTGATGCAACTAACAGTTGGTGGGTTAACACTTGTGTTAACCTGAAGTGATGAACTCTCTCATATGATCCTTGTGTGGGAGTACTTTTGTTTCTTGATAGAAGTGATCTGAATTTGTGGCATTTTTGCATCCAGTCATTATTCCAAAGGCTTTGTTTTGTATTGTCTTAAGCTTTTCCATTTCTGTGCCAGTTAAATAGGGAGCTCAACTTGTGCTAGTGTAAGTCACAGTTCTAAAAAATTGTTCATAGAATTTATGTTTGTATGAAGGTGGTACCTGTTATTGTTTTCAAGACATGGAGCTTATGATGTGCCTTTGCTCTGATGTTATCTGTGTATTGAGAAAAGGTCATGTTTGCCCTTAGTAGATCTTAGAATTTTAGGTGTCTTTCCAATGGGAGTGGTTGCTTGAGTAGGGTAACATGAAGGTGTGTTTGAGGTGTTTGTCTGGAGTTGGGAGGGTGATGGTTAATTTGATTAGTGTAGCAGTCATTTTATGTAAGCCTGTGTTAGAGTGAGTGTACCATAGGTACTGTTGAGTTTTTGGTATGAAACAGTTGCTAGGTTATTGGGACTTAATAGGGAAGATGCTAGAGATCTTTTGTGGTATGAAACAGTTGCTTGGTTATTGGGACTTAATAGGGAAGTTGCTAGAGATCAAGCAGCATGGAGAGCTGACATTAGGTGCCCAAGTTTGACACATGCCAGCATGTTGGAGCTTTTAAAAAAATCTTAGACAATTTATTTTTTATTTCATTATTTTATATGGTGAAAAAATATACTTTAGTGAGTGAAAGTGAGAGGAGGTATTGTAGGCCATGGATGTGGATGGATATGATGCACGAGTACTGTATACAATAACAGGTAAAGATGGTGGGGCTAGGAAATGGACTGGGTTGAGTTGGTTGGATGAATTATGTATGGAGGAGCTTGTAATAAAAGTTTAATGTCTCATATTTAACTTATATTACAGTCATGCGAATGAGTTGTTTTCATTGTAACGTGAAATGCATCTATTTAAAGATATATGTACAATATACACCCGCCTGTGAAGTGGATTATAGGATTCTTGGGCTTGAATAGTGAGTGTGTTAGATTCTGGCTCTTTTCATTAGTAATTTTTTTGATCATTTATTCCACTTTTGTTTTCCGTCCTTGCACTCTGGACCTCACTGTACTCCATCCTTAAGCGGGAAAAAGAATGTGGGATGGTAACAGCGGTTAACTTTTTAGTGTGTCAGTCTTTTGAGTCTTGGTAATATCCTTTTCAGTTTGTTCTTGCTGCAACAAGATAGTTCTGTTCAGCAGAGGAATGTCTTTAATTATGAAAGTTTTTATCAATGCTGTATTGTTTTTTTTTTTTCAACTTAGGAAAGGTGTAATTATGAAAGTTTTAACCGAAGCTGCATTGAACTCCTTCAATTTAAAAAGCTTATCCCAAGATAGAATAAAAGACTAATATTACATGTAAATTTGTAAGTGTGCACAAGGGGAAGGTTGATGCTCTGGAAAGAGGAAATTATAGAGATATAAAGCTCTTAGATCAGATAATGAAAGTAATGGAGAGAGTTCTAGAAGGTATGATTAGAGAAAGAGTGAATATTGATGAGATGCAGTTTGGGTTTATGCCAGGCAGGGGGACCACTGATGCCGTATTCATTGTCCGACAGCTTCAGGAAAAATATATTGGAAAGAAAAGGGAACTGTATTTTGTTTTTGTTGATTTGGAAAAGGCCTTTGACAGAGTCCTTAGAGAGGTGGTGAAGTGGGCAATGAGAAAACTTGGGTTGGAAGAGTGGCTGGTTAGGGTGGTTATGGCCATGTACGTGAGTGCTCGCACCCAGGTAAGAGTGAATGGAGATTTGAGTGCAGAGTTTTCCGTGAATGTTGGTGTGCATCAGGGGTCAGTTTTGAGTCCTTTGTTGTTTATCATGGTACTTGAAGCCCTCTCACGTGACTTCACGGATGGACTCCTGTGGGAGATGTTGAATGCTGATGATTTGGTATTGATTGCAGAGAATGAAAAGGAGGTGAAGGAAAGATTTAGGAAGTGGAGAGATGGTATGAGGCACAAAGGCTTAAGGGTGAACAAAAGTGATGATATCTAGGGTTGGTGGCAGTACAGTCAAAGAAGAGGAAGCGTGGCCATGTGTGATTTGCCACAAAGGTGTGGGAAGTAATTGCATCTTGTGCAGTGTTTGTGATAAATGGGTGCACAAGAGATGTAGTGGTATTAGAGGTAGACTGCGAGATAATGCTGATTTTATGTGTGCAGCGTGTCGGGAAGAGCAGATGGAGTTTGTTAGGCGTGAAAGGATTGAACTTGCTGGTGAGTCAGTTGAAGAGTTTTGTTATTTGGGAGACGTTATGTGCTGGAGGTGAGGCTGGAACTAGCTCGGTTGCTAGGGTGAGAGGTGGTTGGAAGAAGTTCAGGGAGCTGTTGCCTCTCCTGACATTGAGAGGACTCTCCCTACGTGCTAAGGGGTCTTTGTATGCAGCATGTGTTAGGAGTGTGATGCTGTATGGTAGTGAGACCTGGGCAATAAAGGAAGAGGATATGCGCAGAGTTAAACGTACAGAAATGACAATGATTAGGTGGATGTGCAGTGCGTCTCTGCGTGCAAGACCTAGGGGGGCTGGGTTTATAATGGAAGAGTTGAGAGGTAGGATGGGACTGGAGTGTATTGATGTTGTGATGAGGAGAGGTAGGCTGAGGTGGTTTGGGCATGTGAAGATGGGGGATGGTAATTGGGTGCAGAAGGTGAGAAGTGTCAGTATTGGGGGAGGGGATGTGAGGGGTAGACCGAGAAAGACATGAGACGAGATCATTAAGTTTGACTTCAGGGTTGAGGGACTGAACAGGGAGGCTGCCATAAATTGAGCAGCATGGAGAGCTGCCATTAGGTGACCAAGGCCAACGCATGCAAGCATATTGGAACCTCTAAAAACGAAACGATTAATAATAATAACAATGATGATGATGCTAATATTAATAATACTGTAACATGAAAAAAACATCTTGCTCAGTGGGTTAATATTTATAATAAAAATCGTTTTAGTAGATCATTTCAACTGTTATGGTACACTGGTATGTAGATGTTGTTTTTGTTGTAAGTATCACACTAGTCTAATTAATGCAGTTTATGGTTCACAGCTTCCATGATAGCCAAATGTCTTTTCATGATTATTTTATGTTGATAACTCTTTTGTTAATATTGTCAGCACTGTAATGTACATATGCAGACATAATATTGATCTAATTAAGGTAAATAATGATGCAGCAATGGCATTCAAATGCCAGTAATGCAATTTAGGAGAGTTTTTAATTGGAAAAAAGGAATTTGTCTGCATTTATGCATTACTGGCACCAACTCCAGAGTGTATCATCAGTCAGGTGAGTGATAGTTGTACAGTAAGCATTTTTCTATTTTTTTTGCTTCCAAGTATTTGTGAATCAATTTTGTTAATGAAAATTAATTCTTGGATGTATTAAAAATGCTTTTGTCAATTTCTCCCTCCGCCACCTTTTGCCCTCTTCACCTTCCTTCTCCCCGTCCTCTTCCCCTCTTACTCTTACCCTCAATCCTCCCTCTTCCCCTCCTCCTTCTACATTCTCTCCTCCCTCTTCTTTTCTTTCCTTCCTCTTCTTCCTTCCTCTCCTCCTCCTCCCTCTTCCTCTCCTCCCCATGCTTCTACCTCTCCTCCCCATGCTTCTACCTCTCCTCCCCATGCTTCTACCTCTCCTCCCCATGCTTCTGCCTCTCCTCCTCATCCTTCTTCCTCTCCTCCCCTCCTCATCCTTCTTCCTCCCCTCCCCTCCTCATCCTTCCTATTCTCCTCATCCTTCCTCCTCTCCTCATCTTTCTTCCTCTCCTTATCCTCCTTCCTCTCCTCCCCTCCTCATTCTTCCTTGCTTCCTCATCCTTCTTCCTCTCCTCCCCTCCTCATCCTTCTTCCTCTCCTCCCCTCCTCATCCTTCTTCCTCTCCTCCCCTCCTCATCCTTCTTCCTCTCCTCCCCTCCTCATCCTTCTTCCTCTCCTCCCCTCCTCATCCTTCTTCCTCTCCTCCCCTCCTCATCCTTCTTCCTCTCCTCCCCTCCTCATCCTTCTTCCTCTCCTCCCCTCNCCCCTCCCCCTCTTCCTTTTCCTCCCCTTCTTCCCATTCTACCTCTCTTCCTTCTTCCACTCATTCTCTCCACTCTTTTTCTCTCCTACTTCCTTTCCTCCCCTCCTCCCTCTTCCCCTCCTTACCTCTTCCTCCCCATTCTTCAACCTCTTCTCCCCTTTCCTCCTCCTTCCTCTTCTTCTCTCCCCTCTTCTTCTTCTTCTCCTCCTCCCTCTTCCTTTTCTCCTCCTTCCCCTTCTTCTCCTCCCCTCCCCCATTGTCTTCTTTCCTCCCCCTCCCTCTTGCTTTTCCTCTTCCCTCCCTTCTCCTCCCCCTTCCCTCCCTCATGCTGTTCCTTTCTTTCTTCCCATCCCTCCTGCTCTTCCTCTCTTTCCCTCCTCCTCCTTCCTCCCTTTTCCTCCCCATCCCTCCTGCTTCTCCCTCATCCTCTTGCTGTTCTCCTTCGCTTCTCCTCCCCCTCTTCCCTCCCTTTCTCCCCCCTCCTCCTCACTCTTCCTCTCTCCCCCATCTTGTAAGAATAAATAAAGCCAGCAGGTGCTAGCAAGAATTAAATAAAATTGTCTGTTGGCAAGAATTATTTAAAATAAAACTGTCTGGCAGCAAGAATTAAATGAATTAGTAAACTTATAAAATTTTATTTCTACACACAGCACAAGCTACATGAAATTGGTTAAAAAAAAAATGGAAAGAGGTTGGAAAGGGGGGAGGGGGTAGGAGAGGAAGGGGGTGTAGAGAAGGTTCCTCTTCTAACCCCTCCCTCCCTCTCCTCCTTTCTACCCCCTTCCTCTCCTACCCCTCCTTTCTCCCCCTTCCTCTCCTACCCCTCCCTTCTCCTTCTACCCCCCCTATCCTCTCCTCCACTTCTACCCCCCTATCCTCTCCTCCACTTCTACCCCCCCTATCCTCTCCTCCACTTCTACCCCCCT
>JAGKTI010006381.1:21958-40977 GCA_018397915.1 Birgus latro
GGAACTGTGTTGTGAAATGAATGCATTATCATTCCAAATTGCAGTCAACTGACCCCACCTTGCCCATGGCAGTGGCTGCCAACCATTTTTTTTTTTTTTATGGATTATATATTTCGTTTTTATTAAATATTTCTTGATGTACTTAGTTATTACCTAGCCACACACACCATCACAGTCAACAAACTTGACATAAGTCCCTAAACTACATCCTGCCTCCTCCACCAACACATCTCATTTTCTTCCCTATCTATATGACCTCCATCCAAGAGGAACTGTGTTAGAGTTATCACATCAAAACACAGGTCATTTGCCCCAACCATCTACCAGTGGCTGTGGTGGTCAGCTATCATTCTTTCTTTTCCACAGTGCAAACAGCCAATAACTAACTAAGCGCAAACTGTCATCCAAAATCTCGAAGCAAAACAGCATCCTTCATAAACAATCACCAGGCATTCACCCCATAGAAATAACCCTACTTGGAAAGACACAAGTACACTTACAAACCTAACTGGACACACTCCCCCCCCTCCCTCCCAAAAAAAGCAACCTTCATCCAAAGGATTGTGATTGGAACTGTATTTTAAAAAGCAGTTTTTATATAAAAATACAGTTCATTTGTCCCACCCTGCCAATAGCTGTGGTTGCCAGCCATTTAATTTATTTACTTTTTTTTTTTAAATATTACATCTTGTATGGTCACTACCTAGTCACTACAATCATCTAAAATATCTAACATTACACACAGAACCTCAACAACATCCCTCTTTACCCAATACAACACTTTACAGATTCCCCATCCCCAACCTAAACAACCTCCATCCAAAAAAGAACTGTGTTGTGAAATGCATACAATATCACTCCAAATCATAGGTCACTGGCTCCAACCATCAGCCAACGGCTGTGATCATCAACCATTTAACTGCAAACAGCCACTACAGTAAAAAAAAAAAATCTCCATTAAACAGCATCGTAAACCACCACCATTCATCACTCAGAAAGTACCCTTCCCAGAGACATGAGTACCACTAGCAGCACTGCAAAGGAGTCATTATCCTTCCTTGCTACAATACCAACACAAAATACAATGTCCACACTGCAATGCAGTTCCTCACACCACAACACACTTGCTTACTTTATGCACCTCCACTATCATAACACAGACAACCTTATGATTCAATTATTATGTGGCATTCAGTGTCAGGGCAATCTGTATGCACTAACTCCAGGGCTATATAAATCCACTGTCCCCCCCCCCCTTTTTTTTTTTTTTTTTTTTTTAACCTTCTTGCCTTTTCAGATGGTTTTACATTTAGTGACAAGCCTAAAGTTTCCTGTAAGCCAAGAAACCATTTACAACGCTGGGTGGTAACCATATAAACCCAACCATAAGTGTTCCCTACGTGTGAACAAGTTCTTGGTGGGGGGTTAGTGCCCCTCCCTGCAAAATAACCACCTCAAAGACAAAATGACCACCCCTTAAGGGATCATTGTGTCTGGCTACAGACAGATGGACTATGTACACTAAATATTAGCTGTGGTAAGAACTGTCTCCCTATACTGAGAGAGAGTAAGCAAATGTAATACTGTTCTTGTATGGCAACACTAAAGAGAGGTGGGTCAAATCATGTATATCAACCCTCCTGAGATATCACTTGTTACATTAAGAATTTTGGCAACACTGACTCCCTCCTGCACAGATATTTGTTTTAGCTACTGTACACACTCACTACCCAGCACCTACACCCAGTCAACATCTACACTAGTGCTTCAAAAACAGCTGTTCTCATCCTAAACCCAGCACTAAATTTCACAAAGATACATTCGATACATGTTTTTCTCACCCCTAAAACGGCCCCCATTCAAAAGGAAATGTGCTGTGAAAATATATGGACTTTCGCAGTACAGGTCATCAGCTCCGACAACCTGCACTCTTCACAGTCCACTGATGGCTGTGGCCGTCAACCGTTTTTTTTTTTTTTTAATATACAGTATATATACTTTATTTCTGATATTTCAGACTCTACACAGCTATTACCCACAGCACTAAAATATGTTGCTTTTAATGATAAAATACTATGGAAAGCATGTAATCAAAACTTACACTACAGAGTGCTTAAAAAAAAATCTATTCTCATCCTATACCCAACACAAATTTTCACAAGGACATATATATATTTTTCTCCCCCCCCCCAAAATGGCCCCCATTCCAAAGGAACTGTACTGTGAAAAGCAAATGGAAACAGTACAGGTCACTGGCTCCAACCACCTGCAATATTTGCTGTCCGCCAATGGCTGTGGCCGTCAACCTCTATTTTTATTTATTTTTTTTAAAATGTATACATTACTTTATTTGTATTATTTCAGACTGTACACAGCTACTACCTATACACACAAAGCCACTACAGCCATCCCAAATCTCCAGCCAAAAGGAACCTTCAAAAACCATAACCAGACACCCATCCTGCAGAAACAACCCTACCCAGAGAAACATGAATATTACAAGAATAGAGATATAAAGATATATTACAATTCAACACATAAATAACTACAGTCAGTTTATTTCCATCTGACAAAATGAGGCAACGTTTATAACTGAAGTACTAAATCACTGGTGTATAAAATTCAATAGACCTTAGTGATGAGGTAGGGTTGAGTCTCCTTGGTTACTATTAAAATTAACTGTCCAGTCTGACTACAATTGGCCATAATCCAAGCTAGAGGTTATGAATCTGTGGCTACATAAAATTTGATACATCTTGGTGATGAAGTAGGGATGAGACTCCTTGGTTACTATTCAAATTAACTCTCCAGTCTGACTACACATGGCCATAATCCAAGCTACAGGTTATGAATCTCTGTCAGGCGAAAGCAAACTGACTATAGAATAAATCAACTGAAATAAACAGGCACCAAAAAAACATACCCACATCAATATATAAACATAAAGTCAGACACAGGGAAAAAAATATTAACAAAAAAACATAAACCATATTAACGACAAATGTTTGGACATGTGGAGAGGATGGGGGATGATAATTGGGTATAGAGGGTGAGAAGTGTTAATATTGGGGGAGGGGTAGACCGAGAAAGACATGGGACGAGGTCATTAAATGTGACTTAAGGGTTAAGGGACTGAATAGGGAGGCTGCCAGAGATCGAGCAGCGTGGAGAGCCGCCATTAGGTGACCAAGGCCGACACATGCAAGCATGTTGGAGCCTTAAAAAACGAAACGAAACGAAAACGAAACGAAACGTTTACATATAAGCAGGGAAAAATCTCAACTCGTTATCTCTGACCTAAATGAAGGGAATCAAATGAGGATGTTTAATGAAGGGACGCAACTCAAGATCCTCAATAATCTTTGCCATAAATGAACGTTAACTAAGGATGCCTGTAAGTTTTAAATTCTCAGTGCTATTTAGTTCAATACATTTTCCTTTTTAAAGCACATGAGAAAAATGAAGGCTGCAAGAAACAATACACAAAGGAGAGCCAAATTCAAGATCCATTAATTCTGAAATTCCTGCACACAAAGGCTGGAGGTCATAGGCAGGGGGAAATACAGACTGAGGATGACAATTTCATAGCTGACCTGTTGCCAATTAAAATTAACCAAACAAGGACAAGAGTACATATTTTTTTTTCAGCACATCTTTTCCTGTGGCTGACTGTGCAGTACATCATTATGACATGGCAAAAATAATGATGCAAAAATAACAAGAAAATAGGCATACAAATATAATAACCAACATCAATACTTCAGGAAGGATAAAACACCTACTTTTATTGTTTGGTAAAAATGCACTTATGGCTTTTTGCAGCATCCTTTTATTTGCCACATTTATTTATGACCTTTTGGGCTGATAATACCTGCTGTTGTGGTGGTCCCAGGCTCATTTTAACTACAAACAAAGTCAATGCTGGAGAAACTAAATACTGGAATTTAATGAAAGAAAAGAGGCAATATGGGCTTTTGAATGAGAATTAATCCTTACAAAACAGATTATCTATTCTCTAATCTTTTTCAGGCATGTGTGTGCATCTTTCAATAGTCTACTTTGGAAAATGACATGCATACAGTATATCCTTGGCAAAATTTTTCAGCTCATTTAGCCACATCTCATTCAAGAAGGTAGATGATCAGCACACACAGATAAGCTACAAACAACTGACACTGTTTTATTCAGTCAGGGAGCAAATTCTGTAAAGACAAAAATGTTGACGCTATACTGGTTCAGAGAAGTAGTTTGGTTAAAGCACTACTACAGAAGAATACAGGACCACAGCAACAGCAGCCCACAATTTACTAAACCATGATACAGGGCTGCCCATATATCTGGTGATCGGCTCAGTCTGCGGGTGTGGGGGATGCATGTATTTTGACGACTTTATTCAATTATGCTCTTTTTAAATGGAGATTAAATTACCATCTTTCCTTTGTGAATGATAGTTGAAACAAGACTAATATGGTGCTAATCACGAAGAAGTGCCATGGAAAGAAAGTTGGGCCACAGTGCTAGCTTATTCTGCCAGTGAAGTATGGGAAATGAATATGCATAAGGCCAAAAATATCATGTCTCCTTGTGTCATGCCTCTGTGTCATATATTGCATCATGCTTTTGTGTGTCATGTCTCTGTCTGTCATATCTGTGTGTGTCACATCTCCTTGTGTCATCTATCTGCATGTCATGTCTCTGTGGTAGTTCAATTCGTATATAGATTGAGCTGTAAGAAAGATAATGGGCACTGATGTGAATATACTGGAGTGTCTAATGAGAGAGGGTAAGGTATGGAAACTTCCGGAACAGTTGCTTGCTGATGGTACTGTATTGTGAGGAATGTGTACTGCAAAGCTTGGTGAATGAGTCTGGGGGTGTATGCAGGAAACAATCCTAAAGAAAATATATGTATGAGTAGAGTCATGATCTTAGAAGGAAAAGAAGTCAAGCATACACAGTGAGACATGATGGTGAGGAAATAGAGAATGAGAGTGCATTCAGGTACTTTAAGTAGTGTGATGAGTAAGGATGCACATGCTTGAATGGGTATGGCAGGGTAGAAAAGTTGCTGGATCACTGAAAGCTGTGAGAAGGGATAGGAAAGTGAGCATGGAAGTGAGGCTTGGATCCTGTTGGAAGGACACAAGTCAAGAGTGAGAGCAATGGAAATGAAGTGAGGAGTGTGTGGAGTTTTATGGACAGGCAGATATACAAATGAGGAAGTAAAGATGCATTGTGGTGCTATTAGGAGAAACACTTTGAGACAGTTTGGCCATGAAGATGATGGAGAATGAGAGACTGACTAGAAGAAGGTATGTGTACAACATGGAGGGGAGACCACGGCTGAGATGGAAGAAGTGAGTGGAAAGATACGAGGGAGAGGGGTGATAGTTGGAGAGCGGGCAGTCAAATGGCACATGACAGTGCAACATGAAGTTAATTTGTTTGTGTCCCCCCTTATGGGATTGAGATGTCTGGCAGTAGAGAGATAACAGTCAGAGGAGGGCAAAAATTTCTGCTTACTGAAATGAGTGAACTTTAAGCAATTACTGAAGCAAATGCAAGGGGAGATATTTAATTACTTGACAAAAAATGCAAACAATGGATGTAAACAACCAAATGCTATAAAGTAAGAAAGGGTTATGGGAAACAGAAAATGATGCACGGTAGATATGGTAATGCTAACTGCTGACTGAGCCTGCACCACATCAATCATTGTTATAATCATCATAATCAAAATAATAACCAACATGAGCCATTATTATTCTCTTCTTTGCATTGAAATCATAACCATCATCACCACCCTAGCCTCCTTTTTCCACCTAAGGATGGGGTAAGGTATGGTTCAAAAAAGCAAGAACAAAACATATGGGATAAGACATGTTATATTTGAACCACCCTGTATTTCTTAACATCTGTGGCAAATAACCAGGACTTACTGCATCTGTTTTGTGATGGACAGGCATGTGCAAATGTATGCCAAAAATGGTCTGCCAGCAACAGGTTGTATTTCATATTTACCTTTCTTCCCCAAATGACAAGAAAGTAACATCCTTCTCCAACTTGTTTTCCTGATGTTTGGAACAGACACTTTCATATGGTAATGATCAGATATCAAAACTGTCAGGTTAAACTAACAGCCTTCAGTTCCTTTATTATCCCAATAAAGGAGAATGGTGGACTATAAAAGAATAGTAACTCTGGTGTGCAGTCCTTACTGCATAAAGTATTACAAACAACACCTTCCATTCCTACAGCTGGCAGAGAAGTGTCTACATACTTTTGCTCATGCTCAGGACAGGATTTCTGCAAAACATTTCATAGCCTATGGTAGTGTACAGCTGGCCAGTTGTCTATAACCTTAGCTGCTTTACTCAAATCTGGCAAAGACGTCTTCTTTCAGAGCTGACAGCAGCAGGTAAAGAAACGGGTTGTTTGGTATGATTGCTAATCAAAGTGGACATCTTGTGACTATCATGAGTGACGGGTCAAGTGGCATCTTGATACCCAGGGTATAAGTTAGTACACTTGGTTGTAACATAAAACTAGACAAGTCACATGGTGGTGTAAGGAGTTACGACGCTCCAGGAAGATGTGGCCCAATACGGTATTATATCCAGTCAGTAGCTAGTCCCAGGTCTCTTGCAAAAAAGGGGAAACAAAAAATTGGTGAATAAATGGGTGGCTGTGAATGTGTGGTCCAGCATCTCACAGATGTGAACAAAGTGTGCAACGTCTCACTTGCAATATCCACTTAAGAGCGTATGCCCAATCCTTGAAGCACTGCCTAGGCCGTAAAAAACAAAACAAAACATGCACACAACCCCCTCATAGAGCATTCCGCCCCCTTACTGTACGGCCACAACGTGGTTATTGCAAGAAAGGTGCTGCGTGCATGTTTAATATATACGGTAATCATCCACCTGTGTGCCACTTATCCCTCCAACATATGCAATGACAACCCCTTCTCTCTGAACTCCGGAAGCCACATTACCCGCATTGGAACTGATATATATCGTAGCATACAATGGTGGGTTGTGTTTGTTGTAAAAGTGCAACCCACCCACCCAGTCATCCCCAATTCCCCAAAACCCCACTAGTAGCAAAGGGACCTGGGGCCATGCTACACAACAGTAAAACAGCAACTAATTCAGAATTAAATTTTTAAAGTTTATTTTTACGATGCAGACTTTTCGTTCATTTACTGCAAGTGTAAGACTTTAATCTCCTCCGTCTGATTTGGCGCTGATTTTCTACGTGCATACCGGTACTTATTGTTCTAACTTTCAGCATAAAATCTTATAATACATTACTCTGCTTCCTTATGTATTATGGTAGTTGTTCCTACACCACACTTGTTATTAACCTTACTCAAACTTCTAGCACATTTTTGTAAGTAAGTCCGATTTTCATCTGATGTTAAGAATACCATAGTCGCTTTTCCTGACACACGCTTTCATGGAACGATAAGGTTAACTACGAGGTTTGTAAGCAACGAACATACAACCACACAGTCACATGGTGGTGTAAGGAGTTACGGCGCTCCAGGTAGATGTGGCCCAATACGGTATTATATCAGTCAGTAGCTAGTCCCAGGTCTCTTGCAAAAAAGGGGAAACAAAAAATTGGTGAATGAATGGGTGGCTGTGAATGTGTGGTCCAGCATCTCATGGATGTGAACAAAGTGTGCAATGTCTCACTTGCAATATCCACTTAAGAGCATACACCCAATCATTGAAGCATTGCCTAGGCCATAAAAAATATAAAAAAAAACAACCATGCACACAACCCCCTCATAGAGCATTCCGCCCCCTTACTGCACGGCCACAACGTGATTATTACAAGCAAGGTGATGCGTGCATGTGTACTTATAATCATCCACCTGTGTGCCACTTATATTTCCAACATTTGCAATGACAACCCCTTCTCTTTGAACTCCGGAAGCCACGTTACCCACATTGGAACCGATATATATCATCGCACACACTGGTGGGTTGTGTGATGTAAAAAGGCAACCCACCCACCCAGTCATCCCCAATTCCCCAAAACCCCACTAGTAGCAAAGGGACCTGGGGCCACGCTACACGACAGTAAAACAGCAACTAATTCAGAATGAAATTTTTAAAGTTTATTTTTACGATGCAGACTTTTCGTTCACTGACTGCAAGCGTAAGACTTTGATCCCCTCCGTCTGATTTGGCGCTGATTTTCTACGTGTGTAACGGTACTTAGCATTCTAACTTTCAGCATAAAATCTTATAATACATTACTCTGCTGCCTTATGTATTATGGTAGTCGTTCCTACACCACGCTTGTTATTAACCTTACACAACCTTTTAGCACTTTTTATAAGTACATCCGATTTCCATCTGATGTTAAGAATACCGTAATCGCTTTTCCTGACGCACACGCTTTCATGGAATGATAAGGTTAACTACATACAATGGGGAATCGACAGGGCCGAGGTTTGCAAACAACAAGCATACAACCACAGTCATGTGGTGGTGTAAGGAGTTACAGCGCTCCAGGTAGATGTGGCCAAATACGGTATTATATCAGTCAGTAGCTAGTCCCAGGTCTCTTGCAAAAAAGGGGAAACAAAAAATTGGTGAATGAATGGATGGCTGTGAATGTGTGGTCCAGCATCTCATGGATGTGAACAAAGTGTGCAACGTCTCGCTTGCAATATCCACTTAAGAGCGTACACCCAATCATTGATGCATTGCCTAGGCCATAAAAAATAAAAAAAAAAACAACCATGAACACAACCCCCTCATAGAGCATTCCGCCCCCTTACTGCACGGCCACAACGTGATTATTGCAAGCAAGGTGATGCGTGTATGTGTACTTATAATCATCCACCTGTGTGCCACTTATCCTTCCAACATTGGCAATGACAACCCCTTCTCTTTCAACTCCGAAAGCCCCATTACCCACATTGGAACTGATATATATCGTGGCATACAATGGTGGGTTGTGTTTGTTGTAAAAGTGCAACCCACCCACCCAGTCATCTCCAATTCCCCAAAACCCCACTTATAGCAAAGGGACCTAGGGCCACGCTACACGATGTATTGACAAGGCATATAGTACGCTAGCAAACATTTCAACAAAAAATTAGTTTATTTCTAACAAGTGGATTTTTTGTTCATTTACTGCCAGCGTAAAACTTTAATCTACTCAGTCTGATTTGGCGCTTATTTTTTACATGCGTACCGGTATTTAGCGTTCCAACTTCCACACGGGGGAATCAATAGGGCTGAGGTTCGTACACAACGAGTAATGCTGACACTACAGGGTCGATTGGTGTGGGTGATTAAAACGGAAATCATAGCAACAATATACACAAGTACCTGAAACAACTGGCCAAACCTTACGCAACAGATTACCTGTCCACTGTGCATCAAACATAATGATAATAAGTATTATTCACTGGGGTATCTTTTAGGTGACACAGGAGGCTTGCTAAGAAATCATATTAGGAAATCACCACAGCCACAAAGAAGACAAGCCACTCTGACTGAACTAACACCAGACATTGTTCAACTGAAAGAAATACTGTACGTACAGTCAAAGGCATGAAAAATAACACGAGGAACCTTTCTGCAATGGGATGGATGTACACTTGTAGTACTGTGTTATTCTACCACTGAAGTATATGAAAAAAGCTGGTGAATGGACAAATCCTGGGCCAAGTTAAGGTGCAAGATGTATGATAATTGAGTACAGACTAATATAAATAAGTTAAAAATAAAGTTCATTATTATCCTTAGACCCCAATGCATCCCTCTCAGTTGAATAAAACCATCTGGTGTTAGTTGGAATAAAAGACAGTTGCTCTCCCACTTACGAACATCTGAGCTCCGAACTATTGATGTTGAGATTAAAGACTTGCCAGTTTGAGCTTTCAATAGGCTTTGTGCCTGCCAGCCTGATTGTGCCAGGGACTGACTCCTACTGCATCATCCTATCCTATCATCATCATCGTTGTCATCATCGTTGATTGTCAAATAAAATCAGTACCAAAATTAAGCTAACTGGCATTGAATACCCTTGTGGTGGAATGATCTAGTTATGAAGCCTAGCACTGCCCCTGATCATAATTATCAGCATCAGTTCTCCTTTTCCCACCCAACAATGGAGTGAGGAATTCTCAATTAAAATATCGTAAGTAGGAGAGCAACTGTTACACTCTGTCCATCTCAACTTGGCTTGAAAGTGATCTAGAAAAGATGCAGAGCCACAGTAATTCTATCTTTGTCTTACTCTGCTTCCGGGCTATGGGGATAAGCTGCCAAAGACAAAACTCTCTGCCAAGTCAAGGTGGACGGACAAAAATATTTCTAACTCACATTTCAGAAGGGCAGTAGTAGCTGTTGTAGTAGTAGTGCTGTAGTTCTTTAAGTATTGGTTTGTATAATATGGCATATAATTTCAAGACCGATGGCCCAGGGGAATTAACCTCTTTAGGGCAGAGGTATATCCCCAGAGATTATATGTTACCTCAATGAGGTAACATCACTGGCTCCTGCACGGCAGCACCAACACCTGCACGGCAGCAGCGCACCTAACTCCACCACAGCAGCTCCAACACCTGCACAGCAGCACCAACGCAGCAACTGCAGGAACAGCAGCATGAGTAACACAGACAGCCCCTGAAAATATGCGAAGTTTTTAAGAGATAATCTCAAGCCTGTTGATAATTTAACCCTTTTGTCTGTGGAAGAGTTCAATATAGATTTTAACCCCTGTTGTACTGGTGCTGGAGTGGCACTAATAGGATGGGGAGGGGAGGGGGCTGCCTGATTACATTTACACCTCGATCCCATCCCTATCCCCCAAGAGGAGAATAGTGGACTACAGAAGGGTAACCCAGCCTGCAGTCCATTGAGTTAATGTTCTGATGGGCCTGGGGCTGCAACTACAATTACTAGTACCTGATACCTAAGATGAACAAATCCATTTTACATACTTTCTCCAGCTCAATTTCCTGGTTATAGTCCCTCGAGCACTTCCTTATTCCCAGAAAGGAAGATGGTGGACTGCAGCAGATGGGTAACTTCATGCCTGCAGTCCACTGAGTTCCCATAAGTCTCTCCTAATATGAATAAAATAGTCTGGTGGTAGCAAGTATAAACTAGGCTCTATGACAGCATCAGAAGGAGCACAAGGCTACAAGCCCACAAGGTTGCTCCTTCCAAGAAAAAATAACACGATAACAGAGAGCCAAATTCATGACCCATTCATTTCAACATGCCTGGACACAATGCATTTAAAACACTAGAGATCATGGGCAGTAGGATATACACAGACATTTCCAGAGTTGACCTGTTGCATACATTAAGTACTGGAAGTAATGGTTAATTCTTGCATTAGAGAGTTTACATATTAAGGAGTGAAAAAAAAATGCCACCATAGACTGAATTAACGTGTCTTTCAATACAAATAAAGGAATCAGACTTAACCATACTCAGGACCAGATCCAGGACTCTAAAAATAATAATAATAATAATACAAGCGGGGGGGGGGGATTCCTGGCAGATTTACCCCAAAGGCATTAAAGAAATAAAAAATATTCATATATTTCACTTGTTTTCATCATATAAGCATAGTAATACTGTATAGATAAGTGCAAGTGAAAAAAGATCATATTGTATCATATCATTTATAAATGCTCCAACCTGCTTGGAGACATTTGATGGCAGCTCTCTACATCACTTGATCTGTGGCAGACTCCCTATTCAGTCCCCTTATCCCTGAAGTCACACCCAGTGACCTCATCCCAGGTCTTTTTCAGTCCGACTCTCAAACCCTACCCGACGTTCACACTTCCTACCTTCCCCTCCCAACTGCCATTCTCCATATGCCAAAACCACCTCAATCTAACACCAATACACTCCGGTTCCATCCTTCCTCTCAACTCTTCATTCACATCTCTCACCACACCCAGCTGTCATCCTGCATCCTCTCCATATGCCCAAACCATCCAAATCTATCAATCTTCATCACAATAATGTTTTCATGCATATTTTTAAACCCTAACTCCTGCTGCAACAATGAACAACTTCATCCGTCCATCCATCATCCAATCCTGTGTCGCCCCATGAGGAGCATAGGAACCCAGGGCTAGGCAAGTTGGTCCTGACATTTAAGATGAGAGTGAATAAACAACTTACATGATGAAAATAAAAAATCCCTAGTTATATATGACACGGTGGGCATACAAAGACTGAGAAAAAAAATTACTTCTATTTTCTATTCCTCTGTACAAAGGAAAAGGGGAAAAAGAAGTGTGTGGTAATCACTGGGGCATTTCCTTCTTTGTGTAATAGGAAAAGTATATGGTAGGACACTTATTGACAGAGTTAGGGAAATAACAGAGGAATTAGTTGGAGAAGAACGGGGAGGTTTTAGGAAGGGAAGAGGTTGTGTAGACCAGATATTCATTCTTGGATCTTTAGTGGAAAAATTTCTACATAAGGGAAAAAAGTTGTATGCAGCCTTCATGGATCAGGAGAAAGCATATGACAGGGTGGATAGACAAGGATTGTGGAAAGTATTAAGAATATATGGAGTGGATGGGAAGTTGTTGAAGGCAGTGAAGAGTATGTATGAAGGTGCTAAAGCCACAGTGCGTGTGGATGGCAAACTGAGTGAATTTTTCCATTATTGGCCTGAAACAAGGATGTGTCATGTCTCCATGGTTGTTCAATCTGTACATGGATGGGGTTATAAAAGGGATACAAGGTCGGGCAGTGGATGTTGGAGCGGCTCTAGTGAGAGAGGGCAGTGTTTGGAAACTCCCTGTACTGTTGTTTCCAGATGATACTGTGTTGTTGAGTGAAGACAAAGGGGAGCTGCAATCTTGGCTTGGTAGATGAGTTTGGGAGTGTGTAAAAAACGGAATCTAAAGGTGAATGTAGGGAAGAGTAAAGTGATGGTCTTCGAAAGAAGTGAAGCCAGTGAATGTATAGTGAGATTGGATTGGGAGGCTATGGAGAATGTGAGTGCATTTAAGTACTTGGGTAGTGTGATGAGTAAGGATGGAAGTCTGGACCAGACGGGTGAAGTGCTTGAAAGGGTGCAGCAGGGAAGGAAGGTTGCTGGTTCACTGAAAGCAGTGATAAGAGACAGGGAAGTGAGCATGGAAGTGAAAAAGCTGTTACATGACAGTATTGTGATACCAAGTCTAACATATGGAAGTGAAGTTTGGGCCCTGTTGGAAGGACAGAAGTCAAGAGTGAGAGCAGTGGAAATGAGCTATCTGAAAGGAGCATGTGGAGTCACATGGAGAGACAGACTAACAAATGAGGAAGTGAAGAAGCGTTGTGGTGTGGATGTGGACGTGATAGGAAGCGCTAAGAGAAACACGTTAAGGTGGTTTGGGCATGCGGAGAGGATGGAGAATGAAAGACTGACGAGGAGAGTGTATGTGAGTGAGGTGGAGGGGGGGAGAGGGAGGGGGAGGCCAAGGATGAGATTGAGGGATGGAGAGGTATATGAGGGAGGGGGGTGTGAGTTGGGAGCGGGGTAGTGAAATGGCGGAGGACAGAGCGACATGGAGGCGATTTGTTTGTGGCCACCCCGTGCGGGATTGAGGCGTCTGGTAACATAGATAGATAGATATTTCTACCTTAGTAAGTGCAGAACTAAATATCAATTTGGTATCTCCATGCTGGGTATTATTCAGCCAACTACTGAGGGTGTGTTTATACATCAAGATTACTTTTTTCATTAATCCATACCCTAAAAATCTGCACACACAGAGACAGGCAGACAGACACACACACACACATATGGGTTCATTTGTTCAACACTAGATGGTTACAGTAGTCCTTAGCTTTAAGTCACCTGATGTCTATCTATCTGTTGCAAGACACCTTAATCCCATAAGGGTGACCACAAATAAATCTCCATATTGCCTTGTCCTCTGCTATTTGCCTGACCTCCCTGCAACTCAACAATCAATCTCAAGTCTCTCTCCACTCCATCCCTCCATTTCATCCTTGGTCTCCCCCTCCACCTGACTCAAACAAATCTCCATGTTGTCCTGTCCTCTGCTATTTGGATACCTTTCTTTAATTCACACCACACTGTTTCGTATCTCTCTCCACTCCATTCCTCCATCTCATCCTTGGTCTCTCCCTCCTTCTCCCCTCCTCCACCTGACACACACACACTCTTCCAGCCATTCAGCCTTTTAAACACTCTTTCAGCCAGTCTGACTTCCATACACTCTTCTAGTCAGTCTCTCATTCTCCATCCTTACCACTTAGCCAAACCATCTCAAAGTATTTCTCTAAACACTTTCAGCTACAAAACAATTTAAAATGAGTCACACCAGGTGGATAGGTTTACAGCCATACAGTTTCACCAATAGTTTTTTATGGGTGCTGGTAATGAGTTTTTTTGCTTTTGTTTTAAAATTCTGACAGTCAGTTTCTTTACATGTGACTGTATGTTGCAGCACATAATTTGCCACACAGCACACCCAAGGAAATTACCTTACATGGAGTTTCACTGATGACTGACCCTGTTTATGCAGAGCTGATGGAGAATATGAGACAGTAGAAGGTCAAAAGGAACAGGGAAGTCAGCTTAGAGAGAGAGAGAGAGAGAGAGAGAGAGAGAGAGAGAGAGAGAGAGAGAGAGAGAGAGAGAGAGAAACTGCTACATGACAGTACTATGATCCCTACTCTACCATATGGAAGTGAAGCATGACCTTACCGTGTATCACCCAATGGAGATCTCAGCCACACAGCCTGTTACACAGTCCTGCTGCATTAATTCGTTCCTGCATATACTCTAGCCTGTTGTAGTGGGACTAGGTGCAGCAGACAGCAAAAGGTGGTGTGTCTCCGATCTTCTGCAGGGAGGCGTCCAATTTCGGCTTGTGCAGGTGTTTGTGAAATACCTAGGTAGGGTGTTCCAGCTTGAGCCCTGTCATAATGAAATTGCTGGCTTTGTTTTGACTACTTTGATGTGGCAGGATCTTTCCCTCTTGCTGTGGAACTTTTATTTAAGCTTGAGCACTAACAGACTCCTCCACAGGGATAACATGCTGGTCTCATCCCTGGTGAAAGAACACAAAGGATGAGAGCAGTGGATAAGTGGATATGAGTGAAAAAGAGTTATTTTAGAGAATCATGTGAAGTTACTTTGAAAAACAATGACGACTGATGAAGGCGAGAAGCATTGTGGATGTTGATGTGACTGTGATCGTTCAGCCACATGGACAGAACAGAGAATGAGACTGATTAGGAGGGTGTATGTGAGTGAGATGGAAAGGGAAACTAGGATAAGATGGTGGGATGCAGTGGAGAGATATAAGAGGAGAAACTGTGAGCTGAAGAAAGGACAGGCAATTGACAGAAGACAAATAGTGGAGGCGATTTGTCCGTGGCCACCCACTGAGGGATTAATGTATCTAATAACAGTTAGACAGATATACAGATAAACAGACAAGGTCAAAGGGCATCTGCTGGTGCCGCATGACTTCCTGTAAATGTCTGTTACTATGACCTCAATCTTGGCTTAAAAATCATGCCATATGGATCAGACACCTTACATTCTGCAACTGTGTACTGTATTTTCTCTTCTTCAGAGGTGTATATTAGAGATTATTTAGTGCATAGCTTCTCCCTTTCCTATAAAAATTCTAATGCTTGATCTTTTTAAAAACACTTCCTTAGCTTTCTTCCTGCCTCCCTCCCTTGCTGGATGGTGTAGAGAGTGGGAGACAGCCTTAATCCTGTCTATTCTTTTCTCACATGTTTGTTAAATCTTTGTAGCTTCACACCCACTCTTTTTTTCTCACCAGATAACCTTAATATGTGGCAACTGGCCCCCTGTTATTCTTGCTTCATGTGAATGCCTGTACAAACTTGTTGATAATTTCTCACCTAACTCTCCATTCACTCTCACATATGTACAGTAGCGGCCCATTCATAAAATTTCACCACCAGCCTGACAATCCATTCATTAAGACAGCTTTCTCACAGCCCATTTTAACTATCACCCAAGGAATTCTATCAAATGCCTTCTCCAAATTCACAACCATCATTCATTCACTTGATACAGTCCTGCCTACTTCTTCCTTCCTTTTCTCATTCTATCTCTCTGTCCTCTCCTCCTACTTCTCCCTTGACATCCTGCCACATTTCATTACTTTTCCATTTCAGGTGGCTCTGCACTGAGTGACAAGCCTAATGGTTTCCTGTAACTGAGGAAATTGTTTACAATGCTGGATGGTAATCATATCACCAGGTGATAGGGTGATGAGCCTGCTATATCAACTGGATGGACTGATGCACATCCAGAGTCCATCCAGAAACCAAGCCTCCACAATATTCCTTGTGCCTCACTGTGGTTAGACACTGTCAGCTGCAAGGGAACATCAATTCAATGCGTAGGATGGCCCTGCAGGAGCAGCTGCTTGCCTACAGTTGATGAGTCTGCTCAGCCAGACAACTGGGGTTGATCAACAACAACAACAACAATTTTTTAAAAGTTTCTCCTGCAGCTGTTGGGCCACGAATATTCCTTTATACTCACCTTCTCCCGTATCATGTTCTCAATGACAGCTTCCATAATACCAAGAGTTTGATCTAAACAATTTAAGTACACACAATTAAAAAGGTATCTTTACACAGGTGAATGACTGTCACAGTGAAAGTTTCTGCTGTTCACATTTTCTTCCTTAGGCAAACAGTTATGAATGACAGTTTATATCATAAGTTGCATAAACCTCATGCTTTTTGAGGTGCTGATGATATAGCAAACATACAGATAAATGAAAAGTTATTAGAGAACATTTTTAAAATGTTCATTAACTAATTTTCAACAAGTAATGATGGGAAACTGTAAAGATAATTTTTAACTGTGTGTACAATCAAACATTCTCCCTAATCTGTCCTTGTGGGTTTGGACTGGCTCAACACTATCAAGCCCCTCCATGTACCAGTCAAATCCCTCATTCACCTTCTCTCTGGAACTCTCCTTTCCAGATTAGTTTCCCCCCAAACTTCAACCCACAGCAGCTAAAGTCCAACTGTTACAGATATTTTTAGGAATAGAAGTAGATGAGGCTCACCATCCACTCACTCGATGTAGTGCTGCCCTTGGGTGTCTGCCCTGTCCTCTCCTCCATCCTTTTTTCCTTCCATCCTCTTTTGTCATTCTTTCCTTCATTCTTTCCTTGTCCTTCTGCCTATGGGTGACTTTAGACTCCCTCTTCTTTCTTTCCTTCATTCTTTCCTCTTCCTTCTGCCTGTGGGTGACTCTACACTGAGTGACAAGGCAAATGTTCCTGTACACCAGGAAACCATTTACTATGCTGGGTGGTAACCATATAACCAAATTTTGGCACCTGGTGGTTTAGTGCGTAATTACGGCTTTTCAATCGGATTGAGCCGGTGAAAATTTATATCCAAGGGATGGTTGGGGTTTACTGCTCACGTAAGGCCACTCAGGGATGAGTGAGGCTGGTCACTCTCATCTTAAGTGTAAGGACCAACCTGCCGAGCCCCGGGCTCCTACGCTCTTCGTGAGGCGACGTGGGATTGGATGATGGATGGATGGATGGATGGAAGACACCTGCAGCACTGTGTATGGAGCGTATAGATTAATTTTCCCACATTTAATTTGTTTTCCTTCTCCGTTCATCATCGCGTGGGGAGGGGAGGGGGGGGACAGTAAGTCTTCCTTTGCAACAGCCAGTATTTTTGCATTATCCCTTTTCACTGGCCATTTGTTGATTTTCCCTTGTCGTATACTTTTCACTTTCACTTCTTCCTCCCATATTCAACTTTGTCATTTCCATTACAGTATTTCATTTCCCCAACCCACATCATTTTACTAGTAAGCTATTTCCTTCTATCCTAGTTTTTCCCCTTCCTTCCAGCCCTACATCTGGCCACCAGGTACAGCTCGGGCAATAATGGATCAAAAAATGGTTGGGTAGGTAAATGGGCTGATTGCCAGAAGAATAAACAGACAGCCTGACAGATACACAGATTATTATGCTGCAGTGCTCCTCTTTGTAACTTGGACCTGTGAGCCTGTGACGAGCATTTCCTAAACCATCCTGGAATACAAGGGCACTCCATCATCTGAGTAACCACACTGAACTCCCATAAGTACTCATTTTGCCTTTTGTATTCCCTCTCTCCCTCTCTCTCCCCCTGGTGCTAACAAGCTAGCAGCTTCATATGGTACCAGTGTCAATAACCTCTCTGCTATTCATTCAAGAAAGATGTATTGAAGGGGTTAAGGGAGGACCAACATGTGCCTCTGATAGCAGCACATAAAGAAAAGAATCGAGTAAAATGACAAAAGGCCCTTCTGATAGGAACAGATGATTACAGTGCAAATATAAAGTGCGCTGTGATGTGGATGTGGATGTGATAGGAAGTGTTAAGAGAAACACACTGAGGTGGTTTGGCCATATGGAGAGGATGGAGAGTGAGAGACTGATGAGAAGAGTGTATGTGAGTGAGATGGAGGGGGGGAGAGGGAGGGAGAGGCCAAGGATGAGATGGAGGGATGGAGCTGAGAGGTATATGAGACAGGGGGGGTGTGAGCTGGGAGCAGGGCAATGAAATGGCAGGGGACAGGGTGACATGGAGGTGATTTGTTTGTGGCCACCCCTTATTGGATTAAGGCATCTGGCAATAGACTGAAAGATAGGGACTGAAAATGTTTCAGGGCAATGAAATGGCAGGGGACAGGGTGACATGGAGGTGATCTGTTTGTGGCCACCCCTTACGGGATTAAGGCATCTGGCAATAGACTGAAAGACAGGGACTGAACAAGTTTAAAAAACTATTTAATGATAGACTGGTGTGATTTTTTATTAATGCAAGGAAGAAGGAACCAACAGCTAGAAGCTCAAAGAAAAAATAATAAGACAAGAGGGTCATATTCAAGATCTGTTCATTTTGAGATGCTTGGACACACTGCGTTAAAATGATTAGAGGGATGCATTCTTGAGGTGGCACTCTATAACCTATCAACTCCAC
>JAGKTI010006382.1:0-14481 GCA_018397915.1 Birgus latro
TGTGTGTGTGTGTGTGTGTGTGTGTGTGTGTGTGTGTGTGTGTGTGTTGTGTGTGTGTGTGTGTGACATAAAACAGAATGTGAACATATACATCTTGATCTATCTATCTACCTGTTCTTGTTTATGAACACATCATTCCAACACTTCCACCATCCTTTGTGGTGAAAGTATAGAGAGAAAACTGTCACTGGATATATAAACAAGCATATTATGTGAAATATGCTTCACAAATTAACACTTCCACATTGGAACGCTTATAAAAACCATAGAAAGTAACAAACGAAAGTGAATACAAAGTGTGAAAAAAATGTACGTGAAATAAAGAGACTATGAAGTACTGGACACTCCGACATTCCAACAAACAGAGAAGGTCAGAGAGAGTAAGTCACTGAATAAGTAAATATATGTGAAAGGATCAAAATTAAAGATGCACAACACTTCACTCCTCACTTTAGTACGGTGACGTCTAGACTGTTCAGCCTAAGAACGTTATCTCTCTCTCTCTCTCTCTCTCTCTCTCTCTCTCTCTCTCTCTCGATAGAATTAAGAGAGCACCTTTGCAGTGAAAGAGTTAATGCCTTCAGTGCGATTATTTAATAGTTGTTATTTTTGCTGCCTTCAGACAGTTTTATTTACACTGAAGCAATTTTTTTTTTAACCGTGGGGATTAGATATTGCCTTCATCCACCATACTTTATTATGAAGAGCCTTCCCTAAGCTGACTAAAGTCTTCTGGATGCATGAAGAACTTACTAGAAATTACGTCTTCGGGTTGAAGAGATTAATGCAACAGGAATGTAGCCACAAGCCAACGAACACACACACACACACGCACACACACACACACACACACACACACACACACACACACACACACACAAAACAAGTAATGCATGTGATACTGAGCTACATATATCAACGCTCACAAAAATTAACCAATCACAATGAATTAATGAATGCGTGAATAGGGCTAAAACAAGAAAAGAAAAGAAGGAGGGTTTATATCACCTTACTTACCGTCAACAACTAATTAAATGGAAGTACAGATGTTAAGCCATATAGCTCAATAAACAGCCAAGTTCATTACCATCATCACTTCTTGATATCCATTCCCGCCTGGGGGTAGAGTATGCACTACAAGGAAAGAGAAAGTAAGAACTTGGGAAAGCTATGAAGAAGTCTAGCGAAAAAGGCCACTCAGTCATTTATCCTCCACTGGCAGAGGTTAACAAAGAGGAATTAGCCTACGTTATACCCTTTAGCGCTCCTGAAACTATAACATCGACCCCTTATTAGAACGGACACAGTGAGCAACTTGCTGTACAACAAAAAATATTTATAAATGGGTTATTAATGAGTTAAGCATGTGAAATTAATCAGTATATATCAGAACTCTCACTTCCAGCAATTACAAAATTACAAAGAGCAGCCATTGCCACTGAATGTGTAAATACGTGAATAAAGAGAAATAAACCTCCATTTCACCTCGCTGCACACCACACACTTGCACCATCGGCTGCTTAATGAGGTGGATAATAGAAAGTAATCTTCATAACTGACCTAGGGTTAATCATCCTCATCCTCATCATCATTATCCTCCTCCTCCTCCTTTTCAGCGACATCATTATCATCATCATTATCCTCCTTCTTTATATCATCATCATCACCATCATCATCATGACCCTTATTCTCTAAAAAGGGAGTGAGAAGGACCCATAAACACTGAAAGAGAAAACATGAAATGGAACTATCACTAGCATGCCCAGTGGACGCGCCAATACAGTCATTCGTGCACCATTCACACAGGTTAATGAAGAGTCATAATCCTGCACTTCACCCACGCCTCGGAATACATAAATACGTAGATACAGAGAGAATAGAGCTTCATATCGCCTCGCTCTACGCTCTACTGAAGCCACCATCGACAAATCCGTAGATACAGAGAAAATAGAGCTTCATATCGCCTCGCTCTACGCTCTATCACCGCCACCATCGACAAATACGTAGATACAGAGAAAATAGAGCTCCATATCGCCTCGCTCTACGCTCTACCACCGCCACCATTGACAAATACGTAGATACAGAGACCATAGAGCTTCATATCGCCTCGCTCTACGCTCTACTGTTGCCACCATCGACAAATACGTAGATACAGAGAAAATAGAGCTTCATAATCGCCTCGCTCTACGCTCTACCACCGCCACCATGGACTGCTTAATGGGTTCCAGGCAATGACCTGGTAATTGAGTCCCATTGTTGCATACGACAGGGTCTGCAATATCGTGCATAAATTACGCGTGTTAATTATTGTTCTGTCATGTTTATCACTCACTTATTATGGGTTTGTTTTTATTTATTTTTAGGACATATGACCGGAACTCCACCAGCTATTTGAGAGAGAGAGAGAGAGAGAGAGAGAGAGAGAGAGAGAGAGAGAGAGAGAGAGAGAGAGAGAGTGTGCTTGGTCTAGTGTAAACTGTGCAATGCAGAGTCTGGGTGCAGTGTTAAGTGGTGCTATGTCTGTGGTGTCAGTGTCTTAAGTGGAGTGTTTAGCTGCAGGTGTTGGACAGAAGTGTGCAAGTGTAAGTAAAGTGTGTAAGTGTAAGTGAACTGAGTACTGTGTGACAAAGTGAAGTGTGGGGGAGCAACAGTAAAGTGACCAGGGCTGAAGTAAAGTGGAGTGTCTGGGTGCAAAGTGAAGTGTTTAAGTGGAGTGTCTGAGTATACAGTAGCTAAGTAAAGTGTGCGAGTGAAACAAAGTGAAGTGTCTGAGTGTGGCAAAGTGAAGAGTGCCAGTGCAACAAAGTGAAGTGTCTGAGTGTGGCAAAGTGAAGTGTACGAGTGCAGCAAAAGGAAGTGTGAGTGTAATAAAGTGAAGTGTCTGACTGAAACAAAGTGATATATCTGTGTAATAAAGTTAAGTGTTAGTGTAACAGTGAAGTGTGTGCGTGCGTGTGTGTGTGTGTGTGTGTGTGTGTGTGTGTAGCAAAGTGAAGTCTGAGTGTAACGAAGTGAAGTGTTTGAGTGTAACAAAGTAAAATGTCTGAGTGTGGCAAAATGAAGTGTGAGTATAACAAAGCGATGTGTCTGAGTGTGGCAGTGTGAAGTCTGAGTGTAATGAAGTGAAGTGTTGGAGTGTAACAGAGTGAAGTGTCAGTGTGGCAAAGTGAAGTTTGAGTGCAACAGAGTGATGAGTCTGAGTGCAACAGATTGAAGTGTCTGAGTGTAAGTGAAGTGTCAGAGTGCAACAACGTGAAATGTGTGGGTGTAACAAAATTAAGTGTGAGTATAACAAAACAAAGCGTCTGAAAGTAACAAATGAAGCGTGGATAACAAAATGGAGTGTGAGTGTAGAAAGGCAAAGCGTCTGAGAGTAACAAAATGAAGTGTGGGTGCAACAAGCAAAGTGTGTGATTGTAACAAAGCGAAATGTAAGTGTAATAAAGCAGAGTCTGAATGTAACAAAGCAGAGTGTAAATAACAAAATGAGGTGTGGGTGTAACTGACCGACGTGTCTGAGTGTCTTACGATCCCGGTAATGGGGTGGGTGAGGGCTGAGGTCACTGCACTTTCAACCCAGGAAATACTGCTCTGTTGAACGATGCTCTTTTTTTTTTCGTCTGGCATAAACTATTTCATAAACTCTATTTTTGAGTAGAAGATTACTTATATTTTCATTATTTGCTACCCTGTTAAAATGGGACTAGTAATTACCTCCAGAACATCGAGAATTTGTAAAGACTTTTGGTATTGTATATGAATGTTTTTCTGTATATTTTTTATTTATTTATCGAAATGTCCAGCATATTTCCTGGTCTAAAGAGGAACATAAATATAGTGACTTTTATTTTTTTAAGACATTGGTATACTTTTTTTTTTTAGACATTATTGTAGTGCCCAGGTGCCGTTATTTTATACCTAGTCTATAATTCGTATAAATGGTTAATTACCACACTATTAACTCTGCCAACGAAATTAAAGGAGGTTCTGTATTCGCACCTATTAGTCTGTTTGTGGATATAAGGGTATTTAGCCAAGAAATAGTAGATTACATTTGGTGGTGGTCTGAGCTGTCTGGTATAAGCGTCAGTGTAGGTATGTGTTCTCTGAGTGCGCTTATTAGGTACCAGTTATGTCTTAATGACTGCTTGGACGTCGAAGTTGCTTTACGTTACACATTTTGGAATGAATACGAAAAATAACATGGTGCGTTTCAACCTTGCATCGGCACTTGTTCAACACTCAGTTCAGAGATGAAGGAGCGAGTACACTCACACACACACGCACACACACACACACACACACATCTCACTTTTAGCTTCAATTACTTTGCTTCCAACACCATCTGCTTGCTCTCTCCCTTTCCCCTGACCTCCACATCCCACATTTTCATTTCTTGAGATCTCACTTAATATCCCTCTCATCCTCTCCTCTTATCCCTCTCCTTGGAACTCTCTCCCTTCTCTTGTCCTCCATCCATTTAGTTCTCTTTAATCTTATTGCTTTCTCACTCACTTTAACCTCACTCCTCTTTCACTCTCTGCAGCTTCATTGCTCTCTCTCTCTCTCTCTCTCTCTCTCTCTCTCTCTCTCTCTCTCTCTCTCACCCACCTACCTTTTTCTCTCCGCTTTCTCTCCCTTCCTCCCTCCCTACCTTTCTCTCCCTCCCTCCCCCCTGCCCCTCACAGCAGAAAGATAGCTTGTTGACTATTGATAGGGTAGGAATGACGCCGGTATTGGAGAGAGAGAGAGTAGAGAAAATAAAAACAATATGAAAAACGAAGCAGTACATAGGCAGAGAGAAAGGCCCATAACGCAGAACAGAGCACGGTATTAAAACTCTCTCTCTCTCTCTCTCTCTCTCTCTCTCTCTCTCTCTCTCTCTCTCTCTCTCTCTCTCTCTCTCTCTCTCTCTCTCTCTCTCTCTCTCTCTCTCTCTCTCTCTCTCACTGTGACTCTCTCTGTTAGTCTCTGTCTCCTACCTTTCTCATCTCGTCATCCCCACCCCTATGGTCTCTGCTCCGTTTTCTCGTTTTAATTCTTTCTCAGCCTTATCCTTACCGATGTCTCTGTCTGTCTGTTTGTCTGCCTGTTTGTCTCTGTCTGTCTGTATTACTGTCTGTCTGTCTGTCTGTCTCTCTGTCTCTGTCTCTCTCTCTCCATCTTCTTCTTCTTCCTCATTTTCTTTCTCTATTTCACTTCCCTCTATGCCCTCTAACAAATACCCTTTCTTCCCCTTTTCTCCCTCTCGTAGATCATCCCTTCCTTCCCTCCTCTCACCAGACACCCATTCCCCATTCATCTCCCTAACTTCCTTTCCCCATCCACAGAAACTCTTACGTACCTCCTCCCCACCACAACACACTCCCTTCTCCACCCCTTCCTACACTGAGTCTCCTCCATCAAACTTTTTCCTTATGTTCTCTTCTCGCCTCCCACTCACACTCGTTCCTTTCCTTCATTCACCAACTTCCACCAGCTCCCTTCCCCTTCCCTACCCAAGCTCACGCCCCTTCTCCGCGGTACCCCTCTCCCTTCAGCCCCTTTCTTGTCCCCCACTGTCAATCTTCCCTCCCCTCTCCCTCTACTCTCATACTCCTACCGACTCCCCCTCTCCTTTTAATGCACTCTCTTCCTCCCTTCGACAGCCAAGCATCATCCCATCTCCCATTTCACATAATTTCCTTCCCGTCCCTCCCACACAGTCACCCTTTCCTGCTCCCCCACTTCTCCTCTCCCATCGACCCATCCCCCCCTCACTCCACCTAACTCAATCCCTCTCTCCCTCCAAAAATTGAAGCCTCCCCCTCTCCCATCCTACCGGCTCCTTCCCCACCCCATCTCAACTCACATTCCCGTCTCCCACTCACAATCCTCCTTTCCTTCTCTCCCCATCACCATCAACAACCGACCCCCATCCTTCAGCACACTCTCTTTCCTCTCCCTCAGACACTCTCCTTCCCTTCGCCACTACTCAACACACACACCCTTCCCCAATTCTCTATCTCCCTTACCCCTCACCACTACTCACCACACACCCTTCCTCAACTTTCCATCCCTCTTACCCCTTCACCCCTACTCACCACACACCCTTCCCCAACTCTCTATTCCCCTAACCCCTTCACCCCTACTCATCACACACCCTTTCCCAACTCAGTATCCTTCTTACCCTTTCCCTTTATTCAGCACCTCATACTGGCCCTCCTTCCACCCCTCCCCCTCTCTCCTAGGATTAACAGCTGGGCCGACGCGTGGTGCAGTCCACTTAAGCTTCTTATAGTGTGTAAACAGACAGAGAGACTGACCGAGGACAGGCGCACACACACGCACACGATAATCTCATGTGCACACAGCCACACGAACCTTCATGTGCACACATTAGTCTCATATGCACATAGTCACATGCTCATGTACAGTAATTTTTCATAGAGAGTCTTTGAACACATAATTTACACACTAGTCTGTCTGTCTGTCTGTCTGTCTCTCTCTTACACACACACACACACACATACACACACACACACACACCATGTAAAGTGGACCACCAATAACAGTATCAGCAGCAACCTACCACCACACATCCTGCCTCCTGACATCACGCAGTACGACGTCCACTTTAATACGTCCTAAAATTATCTTTCCATCTGACACTCTGAACTGTCTCAGATTAACACTGTAGTATAAATTAATGCTAGTCACGATGAAGTAATGAAACGATGTCGAAGAAATGTAAGCCATTGTTTTATCCCGGCAATGAGGTACGGGAAATAAATTGCAAAGCTACTAAAATCTCCATCTAGATAAGATGGAAAAATTATAGGCACTGACGTCCTCTAAGTCGTTAGACATAAGGCTCTACGGTAACAATATATAGAGCAGACCATAATTGAAGGCCATCGGTCAGATGAAATCATTCATACTCTATTTTTGATATCTTAGGGAAATGGTGAACCAAATCGTTTGATGATTGCAAGAATATGATATTCATCTGTCTAATGAAGAAGCTACACTGGAAAAGCCAGTGTCTACAAATGCCCATCGTAAAATCTTTAACTTCCCCGACATCTGAAATCGACATGTACAGCTCATTCATTAAGCGCATCCAGCTTGCATTGGGAAGAACTATAGTGTGGTTTTGGGGTTAAGCGAACTTTTTGACATGGTCTGTTTTTCCAGTGTCGTGGTTCCCCAAGCAGTATAGATGGAGACCAGGAAGAACATCATCTATTGCAGGTTGTTGGGAGACTGACACCTCGCAGTGATGGATTGTTGGCCATAATGACTCTTGTAAAGGATAGATATTTCTCTAAGCCTTTTTATTTTGTGTTTTTTTTTTCCCCCATTCCGCAGAGTTGGCAACGAGACATCTCCTTCCAGACCGATGATGAGGACACGTTTCTGACAGTATGTATTGCCTAGCCACCGGGAGCGTCAAGGAACATTACAGAAAAACGGTTTGAGGTTAGTTATTGTGTTATTACACAGATATTTTCAGGGCTACCCGTGATAGAGTCTGTTGTGTGCCTCCAGGTGTCATAGGATCTCCTGTGGGCTGGGATTACATAGTCTTGTTCTTCTTGTTATTGTTTCATATTTCCATTTCCTCTTTCCCAGGCTCATAGACAGAGTTACACACACACACACACACACACACACACACACACGAGCACACATACACACACACACACACACGTGCAAGAAAAGTTATTAAAAATAACCTTAGGACAACATACCACACGCAGACTAACGAGATGATCTAACTCCTTCACTAGAGAGGACGTCTTAAAATTGCATGTTTACAATTTCACGCCCGCATTATTCCACTTAAGGTAAGGTTATTGAACTGGGGAGGTTATATGTAGACTTAATTAACTCCTTCGCTACTAGAGACTCATCCGAGGATAAAAATAATATAAACACCATCAAACTGTCGTAACACTCAACATTCCCAGCTTACATTACCTTCATAAATAAAGCAACAAGTGGCCTGTCTTCATTCCCTTCAACCGGTGTACTACTTTTTATCGAATTCTTGTTCCCATCAGACGTATTTATTCGATTTGGGATAGACCTTTATTGCTGAAGACGTGAATGAAACTTAACTGAATCTTTTAGCTCAAAAAATGCCTAAGTAACTGAATCCAGTTACATGGTGGTAAGGAAAAAAAAAGAACATTGGAGAGAAGATTATATTGCTCTCACATGCTCATCACCCCTCCCTCCTCCTGCCCTGACTACCCTCTCTCAAGCACTCAGTCACCCGACACTATAATTTTGTCTCCCACAACAATCGGTATTTATTAACTCACTTACACTGAAGCTGAGCAAAAAAGTCCATGTATATACGTTTACCTCTACTCACACACCTGATATCACTTCGAAACCGATCTAGAGAGAATACTAAAGTGAAAATTGCAAAAAACACAAGATTAAGGATTCTCGGTCATTGTAACTGGAGCCTTCACCTCCTAGAGAAAGGATCAGAATCTCTTGTAAATATGACCTCAAAGCTAACACTTTTTAAAATGCAAGGTAGATATAAGCCAAAAGCTGGAAGCCAGCAAGATCTTTTCTTCTAAGAAAAATACAAAAAAGTAAAAGACAGCCAAATTAAAGATCTATTCATTTCGAGATGAGTAAACACATTTGGAGGCCACAGGCAGAAGGAAGTGCAGACAGAGGAAGACAATTCCGTTGCTGACCTGTTGCATACATGAAGGACTCTTGAATTAGTGAGTTGGACAGGAAAGGAGTGAGAGTTTGTTGCCAAACAGGTGTAAACTGTAACACCAGTCGAACAGGACAGTACTACGAAGGTAGATGGAAAATTTATGACAGGGACAGGTGGGGCTCCCGTTTCACCAACCCTCAGGGCTACCTTCCAACCATCCCATTTTGCTGAACTCTGTATTTCAGTAATACCTGGAGTAGGCCAGCATACTCTTCTATACATTATCCTCTAACTGTTTACATCAAGCTACATACACATTACACACCACACTTGCTGTTTCAAAAACTTTTCAGAAATGGCGTTTCAACACCTTCCCTTGCCTTGGAGTCCCGGGACCTGGGGGGAAGTGACATAAATGCCCTCACCATCCGCCCCTCTCCCGGGGACGACGAAACGAGATGCATGGAACCAATGTCTGACTCTGGCTATGAACTTCTGCAACATTCGTGGCCTTTCTTCTAATTTTACCTCTTCATAACACCACCTCTGTCTCTAAACTTAACCTTTTCTTCACTTAGAGTCAGCTGTCTGAGGCGACTGATAACAAACCCGTTTCTGTATCCTCCTACTTTCTCTACACACACACACACACACACACACACACACACACACACACACACACACACACACACACACACACACACACACACACATCAAAACTAAAAGTAGCTGTTGTGTACATTATATGTGGCCATAACATCTCTTGCTCTCGTGTTCCTGAATATGAATACTCTTAATTCTCTACACTGGCTTCGGCTATCATGTCATCCTCTAACTAAATATATCTGTACTGTTTGCCTATCCCCAAATTCCACCGATTACAAACAATTCTTTTACTCTCTTTCATTTATGATGGTGATTTCAGTGTTCACCACCATCACTGACTGATCTCCATTCACTGATCCATCTGGCGAACAAGCCTACATCTTTTCTATCTTAAATGACCTGGAGCAGCTTGTACAGCACCCTTGAGGAGTTCCAGCATACCAAACCTTTTCCTTACATATAATCGTTCTGCTTACTCAGTTGAATTTTTCTCTCCATTGGGCTCCTTCGATGACAATATTATCACCCTAACCTGTCCTATCACTCCAGTAAGGCCTGCGGAACCTCCTAATAAGCGGAGTCTGTGGTACTTTGGGCTGCTGCTTGAGGGGCCCTCAGTTAGTTCGATTCTTCCCTGGAATCATTATTGCTTCTGTGGCCGAGAGCCGTTTGAGTGTCCCTCCAACACTACGGAGGTTATTCTCTCCCTCCACTTCACGGAAGCATACATTACTTTCTTTTATGTCCTCAGAATAATGCCAAGGAAAAGTGGGTTTAATCACGCTTGCTCTAATGCTGTCGTCTGGAAGATAAAGGCCTGCAAGAGGTTCCGGCGCCAACCCATTCCAAAATCTTAAGGGAAAATAAAATGCTTAGCTGCGAGTGTTTAAACCCCTTCACTACAAGGACGGCGTTTCTATTTTATTCCTGCCAAGGTTGAATTATTTTGGACAGCTTAGAGAGAAATGTTGTGAAATGGTTAGAAACAGTTTAGATGGAACTGTTATTTGAAGGAGTTAGAAACAACTTTGAGGGACTTGTTGCTGTGAAGGGGTTAAAAAGTGTCTCAAAGGATCTTGATGCGAAGAGGTTTAGACAGTTAGGAAGACATGTTACTGCGAAGGGGTTAGAAACAGTTCAGAGGGACGTGTTGTTGTGAACGTGTTAAAAACAGTTTAGAGGGACGTGTTGTTGTGAAGGTTTTAAAAACAGTTTAGAGGGATGTGTTGTTGTGAAGGTTTTAAAAACAATTTAGGGGGACGTGTAGTTGTGAAGGTGTTAGAAACAGTTTAAAGGGAAGCGGTGCTGCAAAGGGGTTAGAAACAGTTTAGAAAGATCTTGCTGTTTATTTAGCACTGACAGAGAAAAACGACATTGTTAGGGTGAAAAAAAGAAAGAAAAATAAAGGCCATTTCTACAACTGGAGGTGGGGAGACGGAGGAAGTTTACACCTAAGAGTATATCACCAGGAAATTATCAAAGAATCTCAGAAATGGCCTGGAGCGACCTGTGATGACCTCGGAGATGGTCCTCATTTACCTTATATACAGCTTTGGCACGAAAGAAATGGAACAGACACCTGAAAGGAAACTAATGGCCTGAGTCAAAGATTAACCCCTTGAATCCAATAACGCATTTTTAGCTTATTTTTTTTTTCTATCTCCAGACGATTGCATTTTCTTTGAGTGAAGCTTTTCGAATAGAGGGATTGAATGAAACCGCAATTAACCTATACAGTGCATGATGTCTTTCGCAAATTTGATAACACATTCTCAAAGAAGCATAAATGAAATGAAAACAGCAAACTCGGGCTGAAAAGTGTAGTGAAAATTGGACTCGGAGACAGATATACACAGGAGACCTTAATAACGAAAAGATGATGCACTGATGCCCAGCCTGATTAAAGCATTTTCTTATCGCAGGAATTAGCCTGGTATTTTAGAAGAGCTGATCATATTCTACGTAGTATTTTAGTCTTCGTGTCAATTTTATCTTAGGGATTTAGTATTCCAATCGCATCCTGATTTTCTCTTTTCGTGTTATTTGTGGATATATTTTAGCATGGACATACCTTTACCTCATTAACCCACAATAGGGGAGACAAGCGGAATACATAAAATAAGTCGCTGGGGAAGATGTACTACGAAATCTGTGACAACTAGAATACGACCCAATGTGCTCCCGAATACCCAGATGAGTAATTAGGAGTCCAAAGCTAACAATTATTTTCTTCAGAACACCACTTTAGCGGATGTAAGAACTTTGGCGACAATTGGCATACAGTCCTTTTACTATACCTTGGCTCAGATATTTATCCTTTTCCAGCTTATTACACACAGTTTTAAGGGCAGAATAAGGCAAACCTATGGCTCTACAACCTTTTGACACTATTTTCTATCACCATTTTGAAGTGCTCATCTCTTGTTACATCTCAGTACTTAGGAAGGATGGTCATTTTAGGCGGAGTTAGAATATAAAGGATATGGTTCGCTCAGCAGCCATAAAATTTAAGCCCCTCCAGATGACGGAAGAGAGGATTCAGTCCCTTTCTAGACGGCAGCCCACAAGAACTATGACTGGACTAACACTCACGAGCACAATCATTATGGATTCTCGTGGCCGCATTGCAAATCAGTTATATGTTTTACTTATCGGTTATATAATATGGAATATATAGTTGTGTATACCTATAGAAAAAGCTATATCTATTTACAAATATCTCTCTATCATTCTAGATATATCTATTTATATCTATATCTGTGTCTATCTATCAATCTATATTTATCTATCTGTCTATAGTATGAATCCATTAAAGAAAGTATACGCCGATAAATCTATGCACTTCATTTCGCTTACAGGTAACTTGAACACTAAGCTAAACTTTCACACACTGTCATTAGGAAGTTATAATTTGAAACATATTCGATGTGTGTGTGTGTGTGTGTGTGTGTTCCAGTTTCAGCTCCCAGCATTTCGCTCTCGCAATAATTAAAGATCAGTCCATCATCCGCTCAAACAACACACGTTTGCATATTAAAGCAAATTAATAATGTTCACAAGGTATAAAAGCTTATTACATATTAAGTGTGAATGGAAGACCCCCTGAATCCAGTGAATTATCTGCCTGACCCTTGTATAATAGATGGTGTTGTGAAAATAGAAAGGATATTACATTAGATTAGACTCGCATTACCGACGGGCGATTAGGAGGCGGAAGCACTGAGGGCGACAATTCATTTGAGGGAGAGAGAGAGAGAGAGAGAGAGACAGACAGACAAAAGAACATGGAGACAGATTATGTAATAATGATATTACTACTGCTACTACTACTACTGCTACTACTGCTACTACCACAGCAACTACTGTACTAATATTACTACTAATCCCAATGTTACTTCTCCCACTATTACAACTACTACTGCTACTAGTAATAGTAACAGCTATAATAATAATAAAAATAATAATAATAATAACTGTAATAAAAATAATTACTATTATTATTATAACGGAAACAACAGCAAAAACAATAACAAGAACCTAGTATTCTCTTTTCCGGCAATATATTTTACCCAGAATATCCCTAATCCGAAATCATGGAAAATTCATTTAGAAACAGACCCCATATATTAAATTTTCCAAACACATTCTCACCTCCCAGGCGGCACGTGGAGCTGGAAATACAATTATTCTCAACAATTTGGACATTTGACACAACCCCCGTGCGTGTAAGTGAAATGAAGGACCCCGAAATTTGATTATATTTTAGTGTCCCTTGAAACAGAACTGGTGTGGGTTAGAAAAATATTTTTAGAAGGAGAATTAACACACAGACACACACACACACACACACACACACACACACACACACACACACACACACACACACACACGGGAACAAACTAAACGTACTGGTCGGCCTCACACCTGCATCGTGCCAGCATAACTAACACTCAGCACAACATCCGCCCGCCGTAACAATCAGCCGGAATAATCATCAGTGAATATGACCGTCATAGTAGCAGTAGAAATGGCATATTATTTTCCTCTATGAACTAATTAGCAATGTATTAGTAGCTTGGTCATATCAGGCAAAGTGATCGTGATACTGAGCCGTTAATTCGGATATGTGGAATCCCAGTGTGTGCTGGTGAGTTAAGTAGTGAGTTAATATTTTTGTATCATTTTCCGTTCTTTTACCAGAGCCTTTCTGAATGTAAAACCCCCTCTGCCGTTCCCAGTACACCATCTTGCATGTGATTCCCCAGATTCCATGTACATGTATCTGGAAAATGTAAATTTGGTGGGAAAAACATTAATCAAGCAGGTGCCATGGCGTTGTAAGAGGTGTTGAACCCTATTCTTTGTCGCAACATCAAAGAAAAAAACTGCTATACCTGAGCAACAAGCTGATTAGTCCATGTCCACAGTCGACTGCTGGTACATAAAAGAAACAACCCTCAGGCTTTTCACGTCATTTCCAGTCTTGTCAGGCCATTTCGAGTTCAGTAAAGTTTGGTGGGTTCAAGTGAATTTAGGCCACCTCAGGTTAACTCTATTTAGTTCAGACCCAGTAATGTCAAGTCAGGTTTATTCAGGTCTCGTCAGAACACTTCAAGTCTAATCAAGGTTTTCACACCCACTCCAGCCCAGCCAGACCATTTTGGCCGTGCTCAGGTTATTTCAGGTGCTGCGGCATCCATTAACACACAGCCAACTCATTTAGGTTACTCCAGATCGTTTATGACAAATCTATTTAACTTAAATCACACTAATTAAGACCGTTCATGCAGACAGGTTGTAAATACAGATAGGTAAGTTCAGAAAAGTTCCGACCATTTTTGGTTAATCATTTCTGGCCTATCACACACATACCGATCCAACAGGTTAACTCAGGTTTGGTCCGAATCACTGTAGTCTATACTCATTTTACTCTTCCTTAGCCTAAAATAGCTCTCTCTCAATCAAGAATGTTGAGTTTTACCTATAGATTAACACAGGAGTATGGTGCTTGTCGGGAAGAAGTGCTATGGAAAAAGTAAGAGCCACAGCACTGTCTGTTTTTGCCACTAAGTCCCGTGAAATAAGCTGCAAGCGGACGAAAATCTGAGCCAACTTAATGTAAAGAGGGTCAGGTTTGATCAGTCGAGGTCCAGTTAGCTTCATCAGTGCCACGCCATGTCTTCTGGCCCTTTAGATTCATTTCG
>JAGKTI010006382.1:24214-35800 GCA_018397915.1 Birgus latro
CAGAGAGAGAGAGAGAGAGAGAGAGAGAGAGACATTAACAGATACTCATATACACACAGACGAAAAGACAGACAGGCACACACACACACACACACACACAGACACACACACACACACGCACATACATACACATACACACACACACGCACAAACACACTCAGACACACACACATGCATGCAAACACACACAAACTCACATACCCACACACCCACGCACACCCACCCACCCACCCACACACACACACACGCACCGGCTACAACATAACGCCTTGTCTCGCTTCGGGAATCCGGGTGCAAAGCATTGTTTTAAATGATGAAAGTGTCCATTAAAATTCGTCTATAACTGGCACCTCTCAGTATTGGTGTGGAGGTGTAAAGGGAGATTAAAACAAGAATTATCATGATTATAGTCACGAAGAGGTGGCATGGGTTAGTTTTCAAGTTGTAGCGTTTTCGTTTTCTGTCGTTACGTGATACCGAAGACAAATGGCTGAAAATGTACAAATAGTCGTTGTGTACAAAAAGTAATGATACTGGTTACCCTCCACCTGACGAATTCAGAGGAGGGTATTGTTATCACTGGGATCAACAACATTAGGTGGCAGAGAGAATTCGTTTCCCCGGCCACAACTCAGAAAGAAATCACTATAGACACACGAAATTTCACATAGTTGTGTGTCTTATATTAAACTAGTGCCGTTTGATAGGTAGAATGCTGTGTCTCATGTATTTTTTTTTTTAAGAATGAAAAAGCACCCCCCTCAAAAAAAAAATCAATGCAACCTGCGAGGGTAATCTGAGGGACCCAATGCATTTCTCTACTAAAACTTTGTAATTATTACACTTAGGAGGCAGAAACTGTACATAATAAATGATTATATGAATGTCTAATTATGGATGAAGTTTCATGACTGTAGGCTACCTATAATGTAATCATGTAAAATGGCTGCCTAAATGAAAAAAGGACGTCATAATTTCATCAAATCTGTTCATAACTTTATCATTACCATTGATACTCTACTGAAATGTATAAGTTTTAATGTCTCTGTGTTATATAGAGAGGGGGGAAGGGGGGAGGGCCGTTATGGGCTTGGTTAGGTGTACAGGGAAGTGGATATGTGCTTGGTCGGATGGAGAGTTGCAACAGCTTAGCGTTGCCTATGTTTTTAAATAGAAATATAATGACGTAAAATTTCCCAGTAGGATGCAAATTTTACATGATGCAGTTCTTTATTACTACAGTGCATGATGTCCTGGATCAGCAAACGAATAGCACTGGAATGACAGGCATGCTCATACAACGAATTGTAAGATTAGGTTCAAAATCATTTAGCGCTTCGTCGTAAGAACAAACCTTAAATAACTGTTAGGAGTCGTCTTACCAATAGACACTGTCAAATAAAAGAAAAAAAGAATGTCTAAACATTGGTATATTTTCACGAAAGCAGGGGTAGTGAAGTTAGGTAAGTGGACGTTACGCTGGTTTTATTTATTAAAGTAAAGACTTGTAATTAATCAGCGTAGGCGATTTGTAGCTACTGTTGTTTTGAAATGGTGGAATACGTCTGCACGGCAAGTGATTGCTGGGTTCACCTCAGACGGCAGCAGGCAGGGATATGGAGTGTGTGTGTGTGTGTGTGTGTGTGTGTGTGTGTGTGTGTGTGTGCGCGCGTGCGTGTGTGTGTGTGTGTGATCCAAAACTAAATAAGCAGAGTTCGGATCGAAGGTTTAATCTCATACTTGAGATTTATAGTCCAAGTGTTTAAAGAAAGAAGGGAGAATCTTCCAGACAGAATATTATATACAAAAGCATGGTGATAAAAGTAAGAAAGAGTTTCAGTTCTTTGACTACACTAGTCTTTTCTTCTTTACTTTACTTCTTGTCAACTGGGGCCTTGTAGCTGATACACGAACACATTTCCGAGACAATGAACCCGAGCGCCAGTTCTCCACCCATTCACCCCTTGCCTCACCTCCTCACTGACGTCTCTCCTGCTACATGACTCCGTCTCTTTCTCTAAGCAACGTATAAAGCGTCATCTGTGGCTGGGAATCGTACTAAGCCGAGTCTGAAAACCAAAGTCCTAGTGTACCAGGGAACCAGAAATCACAAAATAAATAGGATAAAAGAAACATTTAGGTTTATTGCCTAGCGACTGCAGAGGTAATTAAGGAAGACATTAACCGTTGCTAATCTCCTAAATTTTCCCTGGAGTATGACCCACAATAACTGATGTTACTTTCAAATCCTCAGTTGCGGTATTGGTTGAGTAAGACAGTGAAAAGGAGAAACAAACTTTGTCGTATAATGTGATCTGGCCGAGAATCGAATTAGGGTTCTTCGAGTTGCAAGCTGGACGTGCTAACCACCATACCACCCCATCTGGCGCTGAGTGTGAAGAAGAACACGTGGACGATGAACTCACCAAGACTTTTGAATACGTGAGTGTTGGTTTATACTCTCTCTCTCTCTCTTGTTCTTTTAATTCTAGTGCTCATTGTTGATTCTATTTCAGTGTTGTCTACAAATTATACTTGACACCAGCAACATATTAGTTTCTATAATTGCAAGAAGCGTGGGATATGCGCGCGCGCGCGCGCGTGTGCAATTGTGTGTGCATTTTAGGGGAAATATGGATGAGTATACACGTAATAAATTAACGTACAAGTATGTTATTCTACTATTATATTAATTTCTCCACTACATTTCATGAGCGGATGGTGGGCGTCTCCATCTACAAACAACTCCTGTAATCTGGAGGTCGCAAAAACGGAATTAATGGGTCATCTTAGCGAAGAGGTTAACTATCTCAGTCGGAGTGACAAACTTGTTAGTTTATTTCTGCTGCTGTCCGACAAATTCATTCAGCTTAGGAATAGTCTATCGTACTGAAGATGTTTCTTAAGGCTGTATCTAACCATGCCAGTTCAAGAAACCTATCCTGAATTAAATCGTTAAAAGATGACAGAAATAAAGCAAAAATTACACCCCCGGCTTGAGTGGAGTAAATACAGTGTCTGGCTCCTATGACCCGCCTTCTTATTCAATTTTATCACCCACCCTGATCTCAGAATACGACCCAACCCTAAGCCTAGGTCGTTTCGCCATTGCCTTATCATTATATCACAAAGCTCACTTAACCTCGCCACTACGGCCACGTCTACGGTTATTTTCTTTCTATCTTGATGATGCTTCCGTCAGACGATTTCATTCAACTTAGAAGAGTTATTTTGTAGTGAAGGAGATGGATAGAGCTTCCCTTAATTTTTTCAGGGCATGGCATCTTTCCCAAGGTGAAATAAAATGCCCTTATGATACCAAGAACAAATAACGTGGTCACCGTAATAGAATAAAAAATCATCTAACCATGTTCCCATACTGACAACCAGGAACCCACTGTATGACCCGTGATTGCAGTTTATGATCCCAACTTAACCCCAATCACCTCCTCGTATGACCCCATTCTGCGACCCCACCTTAACCCCAGACTCACTCTCATCCTAAATTATTTTATCCTTTTCACCCTAACTTGATGAAGTTTTTTGTCCTTTTGCTGGTTGTTCAATGTAGCTTAATGGTACAAAATGACAACGATACGGCTCAATATTCTATCATCAGCATGCCTTCGTGACCAGTATCATATTCTAGTGTTGAGTAATTGCTTCAACTCAGCATTTAACATGGATAGAAGGCAAATTTAATCCTTGTAAACATGAAATGTGCATAATCCTGCACTCTCGATTCATTAAAATGCATCAACCTATCCCGTCCTAGCCTCTGAGTGAATGTCTCCATGACCCTATTTTATAATCCCACCATGATCATGGTGATCGCCCACCAAGACATCAACTTTTACCGTCTGAGCCACGATATATTTGCCTCTATTACCTCAGACCATAACCAGAGGACATATTTACATCTCTATACGCTACAAAACAGATCTTATAACCACGATCAGCAACCTCAGTCCTAACTCGACACCTGTTTGCTTATACCCCCAAGCTGTGACCTCACCTTGACCCTCTTTAACCTCAGTCTGTTATCCCAGCTAGAATGGTGCCCACTGGCTTAGTTGTTAGAATGTCCCTGTAGGAATTAAGGTCTAGCATAAGTTAAAAGATACAGACAGTCGTTGTAGGGTCATAGCCTGGGGTCACAGTGATGTGGATGGGGTAATAACTTCGGTCTCCATCGTACCCTAAAGTATTATCACAGACTGAATCCACAAAAACTACGCAGTTACAAAGTACATGAACCTTCTGACCTTGACTAATGATCCCATTCTTAACCATAGTTCTCACTTCTTTGTGGCCGTAAATCGTGACCCCATCTTGATTCTCTGTTACCCCAATTTATTATCATTACTACCTCGGACTATAATCGCAAAAAATATACCTTCTCACTTTGACCATTTACTATACACTGCCCCAGTCCAGTTCCCTTGCGACCTCAGGCTGTGACCCGACTCAGCCTTCTCTAATCTCGGTCAGTCTTCCCTAGAACTTTGATATAAAGGGAGGCCCATATATTGCGCTCCTTTTCCACTCCGCCGGCTTGTTTCTCGTGTGTTTTGGGGATGGCTCAGTCAGTGTTATTAACATTTAACCGGCATCATTCATTCATTTCCTACTCCCACTGCCACAGCCACGACCACACTAGCCGACTGTCTCATAACCGCAACACGTAAGATACTGTCATGCGAGTTTTTAGTGGAACACTGTTTGAGGACCAAATTGTTTAACTAAAAAACTATAGCCACAAATTACTCAAATCTCACCTTGACCAATGACTCACATTTGTATCCAGTTCCTTATGACCTCAAGCCATGTCCTTATTTGACCCCTTGACCCGGGTTGAGTTTGAAAGCGAACTCTGCCTTCAGTGAAGCGAACCCCCCTCCTCCTCATTAACGTCAAAATAAGCAGGCGTGTGCTGTGGGGCCCCCGTGGCTGTCCATCATACAGACCCTTGTGATTACCTGATGTGGAGAGGACACGGTGAGAGATGTGGGAGAAGGGAGGGAGGGAAAGTGGGGAGAGAAAGGGATGGGGGACTGCTGGAGAGAAGTGAAGGAGGGCGGATGAAGAGGAACGAACGAGGAAAGAAAAGGGGGAACACAAGGGGAAAGGAATGAAGAAAGGAAGGTGGAAAGAGAAAGTAGGAGGAGAAAGATGACAGAAGAGAAAGTGGGAGGCTAAAGAGGAACTAATGAGTAAAGGAAAGGGATGATAAAGAGGGAAGGAAATGAAGAGAAGAAGAAGGGAAAAAGAAAATGGTAATGTTAGAGAAAGGGGGAGAAAGAGACAAGAAAAGGGAATGGAAGTTAATGCACACAAGAAAGGGTGAATGGATGGAATGGAGAGAAAAAGAAAGGAGAGGAGAGGTCGGGGGACAGGAAGGAGGATGTGGAATGAGGAAAAGGAGAAAGAAGGGAGGGGAATGGAGAGAAGACGGACGGACATATGAAGGAAAGCTAAAGGAGGGGAGACATCTTGAGGGGAGAGGGAGGAGTGAGGAGGAGAAAAGAATGGAGGGGAATGAAGAAAGGGAGGTGGGAGCGAAAGGAGAAGAAAGGAAGAGGATTTTGGAGAGACAATTGGAAGACGTGAATGGGGAAAAGAAATAATGGAATGCAGAAAGGGGGGGAAAAAATTAGAAATATGGGAGGGAACGTTGAGAAGATGAGCTGAGAGGGATGAAGAGAGGATTAAACGGGAGAGAGGAGTGGAGACAACGCATTAGAGAGGGAACAGAAGAGGAAAGAGAAAGGAGAAGGGAGAAAATAAATAAAGGAAGGATAAGAATGAAGAAGGAAGGAAGGAAAAGGGAGGGAGAGAAAAATGAAGGAAGGGAATAGAGAAAGAAGGAAGGAAGGGGAAAGAAAAATAGACAGAGGAAGGAAGGAGGGCGAAGAAAAACGAGAGAGAAATGGTGGTGGATATGTGAGGGGAGAGAGAAGCAAGAATCAGTGATGTAAGGAATGAAAGAAAGGAAGTAAAAAAGATAATAAAGGGAGAATAAATGAAAAATAAATCGTTGGGTAAGTGAAACAAGAAAAGTGGAAAATGACAGAGAGAGAGAGAGAGAGAGAGAGAGAGAGAGAGAGAGAGAGAGAGAAATGAGTTTGGTGGGGAAAGAGGGGACAGAGAACAAAGGGAGGAAAGTGAGGGAATAAGGCAGAAAGGAGAAAGTAAAAGGGAGAAAAGGGGATGAGGAAGGATGAAAGGAGAGGGTAAAGAAAGCAATATACACCAGGGTGCAGAAATATAGCAGGCAATATGGCGCCATAAAAAAATCATACACTGATATATCACCCGCATTATTACACGGTCTGTCTTTGATATACTGCTTGCCCTTTAGCAGACCCCTATACCCGTTCTAATATGAGTATAACCGTATGTCGTTAAGCAAAGTAGAATAGCATACCTGGAGATGGGAAGGTTAAAAAGGAAAGTATTGGCACTCTTAGGTTACTTTATATTTAAACTGAATTGGATTTACTAAACTAGACTATTACCGTCGAGTTATCCAGACGATGAGAGGGTTAACTGTGAATGTATTAACACTTTTAGGTTACCGTGACATATTTAGCTTAACGAGACCGTCTGGCATCCGCTGAAGTAGAACAGCAGAGTTTTCCCTACCATAAGACGTCACCATCTATACTGTGACTAACTTTATTATTCTCACCAGCAGACGATTTTATCTATTATATGGAAACCTCTTTGGGTGATAGGGCTATGGAGGCCTTATACTTAAAGCCTCTCTACGTCAAAACTGAGGCTCGTATTCTCGTTGAGCATGGAAGATTTCGAGCACCTCTTCCTTTGCGATTTATTTTTGGATATGGATAGTTATTATCTTTTTGTATATTATTTATGTAGAGTATGGAGATAATATAAGGATTAATGTGATACAGAGGAGGAAAGTAAGGTATAGTCAGCAACATAAATCACTTAGGAGAAAGTGTTAGGGAGCTTCCTCAACCGACGAGAGTGCGGGTCTGAGTATGACAATCTGGACTTCAACAGCATGAAGAAATTTTGTAGTGCCGGTGTATTTTTGTTTCTGTCAAGCGAATTTATTTGTTATAAGAAAGCTGTTGATGGTAGGAGAGTTAATGAAAGGTCTATTGTAACCCTTCTATTTCGAAAAGTACCATATATCCAAAGTTACATAAAATCGCAAGGTGGTAACAAAAGCAAAGTTATAAAGAGGTCATCGGGCTGAAAGGATTAATCTTAGCCACTTATGACAGGCCTGACAGTGAGTGAGGAAATCATGTGGAGTTTTGAGTGATGAAACGGTGATGAGTAGGGACAGAGAGAGACATGGAGGTGTTTTTGTCGCGGCTGCTATATTTACGTTTGGGATCAGCAGTATGGGTAAGGCAGTAGACACAAAGATGAACAGATGAATAGACAGGTAGAGAAAAGACAAGTAAACATCTACTTACAGAGCAAAATAGGTCGAAGTATTTATATGGGCAGACTAAGGTGGACGCAATTCTTGACGAAGCAATCCAAGAATTAATATGAAATAGCTTTTGTTCTCTTTCAAAAATGATGTAAATTATCAAGCATCATTTAACCTGCCTTACTGTTTTTAAGATGATGTCACTGATTCTGTAAGATTATGAACAAAAAGTGAAAGAAAATGCATTATTACTTGGCAGGAAATATTAAGCAATCACAATCTGCACTTTCACTAGACATAATGAAAACACACACACACACACACACACACACACACACACACACACACACACACACACACACACACCCCCACCTACACATAAGCATCACTAAGGAAAGGTCAATCGTTACCCCAAACAGCAAAGGAAAATCAGGCAGTAAAGAGCAAAGAATATGTCTATTGCCTGTGCTCCCGTCGGCTTAAGAAGCTTTTTAACACCTTTTCCTTACCAGTTTGTTTATGATTCTTATCATGCATTGTGTTTCTGCAAATGTTGTCGCCAGTAGGAAGACGTGATTACCATGGAGAAAGAATATTAAAGGAGAGTATTTAGTAATATGCTAGGTATATGGTGCGTGAAAATCCCCCTAATCTGTGAATAAGGTTTTATGTCCTCGACTAGGATAAGCCCACATTCTGCTTTTTTCTTTTTTCTTTTTTTATGTAAAGAAAGAAGTAAGGGGTGGAGGACTTCATAGTCGTTCCGTCCGAGAAAACTTAAACAAAAGAGCCAGACTTAAGAAGCGTTCTTTTCGAAACGCCCGGACACACTGTGCTGAGAAGACAGGAGATCATGGGTAGATAGAGACACAGAATGAGGAAGACAGTTCCTGTGTTGACCTGTTGCTTTCGTGAATGACTGAAAGCATCAGTTAATTCTTGCAGCAGTGTGTTTGACAGAAAAGGGGCGACAGAGTTTCCAAACAGATGCTACGTGCCCACCGTAATGGAGCAGGGATGCAAGCGGGACAGTTCAGGAGACCAGTGATCATTGAAGTAACAGTAGACAAATGAGATTAAGATACAACGGTTTAGAGTAAAGAAATTAAAAGGAGTCAGTATGGGGGGGGGGGGCTGATGAGACAAAACTCCACCCTGTGTAGAAGAGCTGTGTGTGGGAAAGCCCTCCACACATGAGGATTGTGTTCTACACAAAGGCAGATATGCCCATATGACCCTTGTATTATATCAATGACTGTTCAGGGATAAAGAAGGCGCGGAGCTGGCTTAGCCCACCTAGTTTCTTGTGAACGGATTTTGCATTTGATGTTACGAGAATTCATGATCAGTTCCGACAGACTGAAACCCCAAGCATATTGAGAGAACGTGATGGACTGAACTTTATATTTTTCAGTTGTAAAGAACCCTATCTTGGGTCAAGCTGAATAAAAACAAACTTCCAGGAAAGAGGAGAGCTAAATGATGACAAGCAAAGATGAAAGAATCTGCCTGAGAAGAGTGTCAACACAGGAGAACACTTACGTAGACCAACAGGACGAACCACACCAAAGGACTTTACCTTATTTCTGTATGGAAGTTATTGAGGGTAGATAGTCAACACGGGTAGACCACATTCACTACCTACAAACAGCAATGTCATCATTCGTTTTAGTCATCTCATGCTCTAAGTCTTTTCCCGTGAGTTCTACCGACTAAGGCCAGACAGTTTTACTCAGCTGATAGTGGCTCAAAGCAATCTAACAATATCATCACCATAAGCACTCTCATAGTCAGGACAACTCCAGTATTCTGTTCCAGCTGACGTAACCTTATTGTATTCAGCTGGGTGAGTCACATGAGCTAAAGAGGAATGGACGTGCGGGCGTGTTAGGGGGTAGGGAAAAGTAGGGGTGTTAATTAGCAGAGTCATTAGAGCCAGAGGGTGTTGAGAAAAACCAGACCGTATTCACACGCGCCGACACTCCATTAGCATTTTGTAGAGCCTCGTGGAAGTCGATATGGTGTTCTTCTTTAACTTATTTATTTCTGTCTTAATACTCCCCTCGTTTAGGAGTGGGGACACACACACACACACACACGCACACACACACACACACACACACACACACACACCCACACACACACGCACACACACACACACACACACACACACACACACACACACACACACACACGCAATACTGCCACATTCTCCAGGTCGACAACTCTCCTTTTTTCTTTTTCTTTTTTCTCTACTAAATTCCCTCGCTCTTTACTTTCTTCGCTATTTACTTACTTCCGAAGTAGAGACCTTCTCCTCGTTGACCTACCAGCAAACCTATATCTTCTTTTTTACCTTCTATATCTCGTCGAATAAACATATATCCCTATGTTATGTTTTTTCATGCTCTGTTATTCTGTCCTTATCCGAATACCATAATTTTTATCGTGATCCGTTACTAGAGTATTTTCATCACTGTTACACACACACACACACACGCACACCTCTCTTTCTCTCTCTCTCTCTCTCTCTCTCTCTCTCTCTCTCTCTCTCTCTCTCTCTCTCTCTCTCCATATATCTATTTCTATATTTATATATACCGACGAGAAAATATGCCAAAATAATACGAAATCTTCCGTAATTCCATCATGGAGGACGAATTTGGTGATAGAATTTGTGACAGAAACTGGCAATGGAAACTGGTGATAAAAACTGGTGATAGAAAGTGCCGATGGAAACCAGTGATAGAATCTGGTGACAGAAACTGAACCCGGATGAAAAGGAATGTTGAAAGAAAACAGTAGAGGAAGAAATTCGTAAAGCTCTAGTGGCAGACTTATCACAAGAAAATTATGAAAAATGTGTTGGAAAAATGTTAAAATGGATTGAAATAATTAACTGAAGCTTTTAAAAATGTTAACAATACTGCTGTAAAATAATAATTAGACGATTCTGGTGAATGAACGTAGGGTGTGCAATAGAGGAAAAGAAATATTATGAGAAACTGTTGAGATGAAATGGTAAAAATGTTGAATGAACCAAGTGAAAGAAACTGTTAAAATAAAAAATGCAAAAATGGCGAAAGAAAGTGGTGAAAGAAACTTAAAAGCAGAAAAGCTGTTGAAAGAAATCTAGAAAAAAAATGATAGAAACAAGGAAAGAAACTCACCTTAAAGAGAGTGAAGGCAGTGCTGAAACATACTGTAGATATATAATAACCAAATATGTCATTGTGTCTCATACCTAACAGATCTTGGAATGAAGTGATGAACTGCAGAGGCCGCCTTGCTCAGTTATGATACAGGTTGGCAGCTGTACAATACAAGTTTAATTCCTGTTTTATGTGTCCTGAAAGGCAAGGAAAACATGGAAAACACTAGCCCGAAGAACATCACTTTCTTATATCGGAAACGTGTGGGAGGCATTTAGCGGAGGGTGAAAAATGCTTGTGGAAAACTGGAGTGGCAGTGTACCATACAAGAGCATGAGAATCTATATGCATCACTTCAAGAAGAGGACAATGCATACAGCATTCATGCAATTTTCAGACGATTTTACTTAGCTTAGGGGAATCTTTTCAAACTGGGAGAATTAGAGATAACTTTCAATAACCTTTTCAGTATGACTTGGCTATCTAGAGCTGAACATCAAAGCTTGGTGGCAGCAAAAATAATAATAATAATAATAATGATAATAATAATAATAATAAATAAATAAATAAAAATAAAATACAGGGAGGCCCGTAAATTGTTCTCTACTAGACAATCATTCAGTGGTATTTTATGTGTTGCGAGGACGGCTCAGACTGCATGTGTGGGCGTGGGTGTGGCAGTGAGAGTAGGCAATGAATAAATGACGCAACACACGAGAAATAAAGAGGTGGAGGTAGAGTGTTATATAGGGCTCACCGCGTATCACCGACGTCCTTGGAATACGTTCGTCCCGTGATTGGATGCCTGATATATCCACACGTTTCACAGAGGTTGACAAACACCCACACATCAAAAGTGGACGGAACCGAAAAATCTCCAACTTTACTGATAATCTTGGAAGCTGCGGGTCTACCGGGGAAAAAATTGTGTAAGACGGGAAGGTTGAGAAGTTGGTATCAGTCTGAGAGAGAGAGAGAGAGAGAGAGAGAGAGAGAGAGAGAGAGAGAGAGAGAGAG
>JAGKTI010006383.1:15590-26550 GCA_018397915.1 Birgus latro
CACACACATCCTCTCTCAGGCTTCGAGGCCGAGGTTGTTTGCCTAGTGGAAACCCTCTTCCTTTCAAACCTCAGCACGTCAACACACACAGTCACAAGAGGTCGTAGTCTCTTGCTGGCGACTCCTTTGCACTTCTTCGTGACTATTTCATATCTTTCTAATGAGATGATAATATTTCTCTTGGATGTAAATTCTGCTATCTGTCTTGGTATGGGAAAAAAAATTTGATATAACAGGTAATACTGAGGTGTTATATTCAAGATAAATCGCTAAGGGAAAGGTGTTAGAATGTCCCCTACGCCTACAGGAATATAAGCCTTGTTCCCATATTCATAAATTTTCTTGAACGTCAGGTGTATATGAGATTTTTTGCCTTTTATTTTGACCTTAACTCATGGAGCTCCCAAAAATTTAACAACCCAAGAAGGGGCAATTCTAAAGCCCATCCCTTCAATTTAGTGACTTATTCTTTTAGTTAATATTTCATACTTTCAGATGATAATATTTTTTGAGAAGCCATTAGAAGTGAATGAGCTATAACCAGTCTCTAATAATCCCTTTACATGATCTCTGTTAGCTGAATAATATCGTTTAAAGATGGCGGAAGTAAAACACACAAAAGAGGAGATGTCTAGGAACGAGTGATACAGTCCATAGTTTATTTCTTACGTGTAACTACAATTCCCGTATTTCCTTGTTCATCTGGCCCATAGGGAAAGAATGGCATAAGAAAGAAGGCTACAGGGCACGTCTGAATTGAAGTTGCCCCGTACCGTAACTCATTTTAAGACGTATATTCACACGTGCCCTCATTCAGGTGGCTATTTTGGCTTCTGGTGGTTCCGTGCCCGTCCCTTGTTAGTTACGCGCAGTCATTTTGCCTCTTTTTATTTTTTTCTTTTCTGGTCATTAAAATATTCATTAAAGTTAAACCCAAAATCTGAGAAGAGTGTCTCGGGATATCAGACCCAGGTATTTGTGCAGTAATTTTCAGACAAATTGGCCAAGACATAAGTGAGTACATGGCCACGCACACACACACACACACACACACACACACACACACACACACACACAAACCATTTCCCCTTTAGGAAATAAGAAAAAATATACGTCCCCGGATTCCAGGGGTTAAAAAAATAAGACCAGTCGAGCTGAACCGGTTATGGATTTTTTGACACCCTTCGTACGAGTGCTCGCTCCTGAAATAAATAAAATCACGTGGAAACATCAAGATATATATAATTGCAGACCCTTTCTAGGCTCGTAAGTGTTGTTCGAGAGGGACGCCTTCGCGTGGTGGCAAAGATTTAACCAAGCGGCTCCACTGCCTGGCTACACAAACGTCCCTCAACTACTTCCCTGTCCCCCGAAAGAAACATGGCAGACTGCAGGAGGAGGAGAGCAACTTAGTCCTGCAGTCCACTGGGTTAACATTTCAGATGAGCTTGGGGGCCACAACAACAACATCATCAACTTCGCCAACAGGGAAGTTCTCTCTTAAGTCTAGCAAAGTCATCTTGTTCTGGTATATAACAAAGGGAAATTGCAAAAGACGTCAGCATGGTAGTGAGATTAAGAGTCAATGTTATAGAATGAACAGCATCGTCTAGTGATGATATCGTAAAAGGTAACAGCTAATCTATTTGAGGTATAGGGGGTAGACAGCCAGCCATCTTCCCTTAGTGGCATTATATGGCTGAAAAACCTCCTCTCTTTTCTTAAAATCTCTCTCCCCCACTCTTCCTATCTTCTCTTTCTCTGCACCCTCTCCCCTTCCTCTTCCTCTCCTCCTTCTTGCCACCCCCTCCCCAACCCTCTTCCTCTCTTCTCTTTTTCTGCACCCTCTCCCCTTCCTCTTCCTCTCCTCCTTCTCTCCATCCCCTCCCACCCTCTTCCTCTCTTCTCTTTTTCCTCCCTCCCCTCCACGATCCTCCTCCTCTCCTCTTATCTTTCTCTCCATCCATCCTCCCTTCTTCGCCTTTTGAAATATGACCAATGCAAGACCGTCACTATGATTCGGGTTTTCTAGCCACTAAAATGAAGTTATATAGAACCTCCTCGTACGGCGTAAATAAAATCGAAGACAACATTCTACACCAGGAAGCAGTAAGAGCAAAAAACATACGCTGGTTCACTCACACAAGCCCTCCTAATCATTCGTTTCCCTCAGCTTTATTACCCAATGTATTAACCAGTGACGACTTAAATGGAAAGAAATTACAGCATGGGTAAGTGATCAGAGTTAAGAGGCTTCATGAGTCACCTCTAACCTTCTTAATCAGCAGTTCATTCGTCTATAATTTGGCACGCTTTTGGTGATTACAGGTTAATTTTCCGACAAGGTAATGGCAAGTTTTCCCCTATAATTTTTTTCCTTATCTCCTCTGGCACAAGATTAAAATTACACAGGTTTTTAATGCCAGAACTAATTGCTAAATGTGCTATGAGTTATTCAGTGACGTATGTTCTGTTCTTGTCCATTTTGTTTCCAAGTTTAAAATTATCATTATTATTATTATTATTATTATTATTACTATTATTATTATTTTTATTATTATTATTATTATTGTTAATACTATTATTTCTTTATTTATTTTCCTTGAAGAACATTTGGGAATAAACACAAATGAACTGAAAAAAGCCATTTTATTGAAGAGATTAATAGTAAAAGAATCTAATTAAAGCTACAGGCGAACGTGTCATATAGGTGAACGTGTCATACAGGTGAACGTGTCATATAGGTGAATGTGTCATAGGTGAATGTGTCATATAGGTGAATGTGTCATATAGGCGAACTTGTCATATAGGTGAATGTGTCATATAGGTGAATGTGTCATATGCATAAAATAAAACTAATCACGAAGAAGTGCTAAAGAATCACCTAAGAACATATTACGAGACTGGAAAAGAAGAAAAAAAATGGTTGATCGTGAGGAGGGTAAACGGTGATGTAATGCTGTGGTGGGGGGGGGGGGGGGGGGGGGGGTGGAAGGTAGGTGGGAGGAGGGAAGAGGGGAGAAAGGGAGGAGGAGACTGAGTAGTGGAGAGAAAAGGAAGAGGAGGAGAAGGTGGCTGAGGGATGGAGAATAAGAGGTGGGAAAAAAGGGAGACGAGGGGTGGAGAAGAAAAGAATAGGAAGCCTGGGTATTAAGAGGAGACACTGATAGGTAGGTCATGAGAGGAGGGGAGAAGGAGGAGAAGGCAGAGGGGTGAAGAGAAAAGGAAGAGAAGGCAAAGGGGAGAGGAGGAAAGATGGAGAATCGGTGAGGCATGAGAAAAGAGGAGGCGGCAGGATGTGCAAAGAGGAGGAAGATAAGAAAACGAAGGGATGATGGAGAGAAGAAAAAGAGGAGAAAGAGGCGAGGGAAATAAGAGGGTGGAGAGAAGGAGGGAGGAGGAGGAGGCAGAGTGGAGAGAAAAAATGGAGGAGAGGAAGTGAGAGGGAGTGTGAGTGGGTCAGTGAGGGGGCGAGAGGAGGGTAGTGGGTTGAGACGCAGGCTGGTGGATGGGGAAAGAATGCAGGACTGAGGGGAGGGGGAGAGGGGTGGATGGGTGGCAGGTGGGGAATGGCTGGGAGTGAAGAGAGAGAGAGGGAGTTGAGGGGATGGGATGGAGGGTGGGTGGGGAGGGAGATAAGGGATGGGGTGGAGTAAGTGGGTGTGGGGTGGATAGTGGTAAGTGGTGGGTGGGTGGGGTGGGGTAGAGGTTGGTGGGTGGGAAATGGAAGGTAGGTGGGGAGGGAGAATGAAGGGTGGGGTGGGATAGGTAGTGGTGGGTGGGGAGTCGAGGGTGGGGAGTGGGTGGTGGGTGGGGGTAGTGGGTGGAGTTTGGTGGTGGTAGGTGGTGAGTAGGTGGTAAGGGATTTCAGAGGATGGGGTGGGTAGTGGTACATGGTGGGTAGAAGGGTGTTGCGTGAGTAGGGGTGGGTAGGTGGGTGCCTAGGGGAGGTATGTGATTGTAAGGGTGGGTGGGTAGGTGTGGGTTTGTAGGTTCGGTGGTGGTGGGTAAGTGAGTGTGAGATGAGTAGTGGTGGGTGGGTAGTGGCGGTGGTGGGTAGATATGGAGGGATGAAAATTAGTGAGGATAACAGGAGAATGACCGATGGTGGGAAAAGTTAACGCGGGGTAAGGTAGACGGAGGGTAGGTGACTGCTGGTAAAGTTTGCAAGAAATGAGGTGAGCAGGAGGAGGATAGGTACGTGTGGGTAAAGCTAGCAAGGGGTGAGGCAGGTAGCGGAAGGGTGTTTTGCTGTGAGGGGAATTTAGCAAGGAGTGGGATGGGGTGACTGGGTAAATTGAACAAGAAATAAGATGGTAGGTGACTGTGGCTAGGTTCAACAAGGGGTAGGATATGTAGACGAAGGGTGTTTGTAGATGAGTGTGGGTAAATATAAGAAAACGTGAGGTAGGTGAGTGGAGGATAATTATTTCTCTCAGGTGAATAGGGGTATTGGGTAGCTGGCCTTGGATGTGAGTTAAGATGTGGTTAGTGTAAATTGACTGACTGGTATAACAAGGTAAGGTTAATCTGCTTCGGGTAAGGATGAGACAAGTGGTACTAAGGAAACAGGTGTTGGAAAGATGAAGATTTTTATGGCTGCGTTGACCAGGGGGTATCAGGAGGAAAAAAAAAGAAAAAAAAAAGCAAGACAAACACCTAAGGCAATTTAACGGCAGCTCTGTGTTTGAAAGTGGATTTTGCCAAGAGTTAAATGTAGTACAGCTTGGTGGATTGATTACATTAGTTGGTTGTATGAGAAAATGTGAATTATAACAAGAGGAACACAATATCAGACTTACTGTGGTGACTGTACGGTGAATTAAATTTATAGATTGCGTGCCAGGGAATTGATTACATTAGTCTGTTATAGGCGGAAAAATAATGGATAACCAAATAATCACATTATGTAATTCTCTGACAAATTTATGATACTGACAAATTTATGATGCGAAGTAGTTGTCATTATCGAGGAGTAAATTAAAGACTGAGTCCGTGCCAGGGAATTGACTATATTAGCTGATATGCGATGATAAACAGGGATAATAAGGCGAAAATATGACGTTCTTTGTGTGTGTGTGTGTGTGTGTGTGTGTGTGAAGTGAGTCTGAAGTGGCGTTAAGTAGAGCGCGTGCTGAACTTGATATATAAGAGCTGTGTGAGGGGAACGTGAATGACAAGTCGAACATATAGCCAAATTCACTAATAGAGATTTCCTGATTAGTGAGTGTGGAGCGTGGTTAAATGGGGTGCGTTTCAGGAAGTGATGATATTCGTAGGTTGTAAGAATGATGAATAAAAATAGAATGTATAGTTAAATTCACTGGGTCATTCTTGTTAAATAGTAAGTTTGAAGAGGAGTTAAACTGATTACATGCCAAGGAAATTATTAGATATGGAAAGGTTGATTATATAAGTTGACCGTGCACGGAAAACACGATGAAAAAAGAGGAGAAACGTATAAAGAAATTCTCTGATTGATATAAAAGTAGTGAGTATGGAATGGAGATACACGGATTGCGTTCGAGGGAATTAATAATTTTTTATCGTAAGAGTCAAACTTGATGAGAGGCACACTGGACACAGAACCACTTTTCACTGGACACAATTTTCTAAGTAGCAAGTTGAAGCACAGTACAATGGCAGTACAATGGAGTGCATTCCAGGAACGTTGCTTGTAAGATAGTGAGTTTGCAGTGGAGCGAAGTGGAGTGCGTTCCAGCGCTGTTCTCTGTCAAGTAAAGAGTTTGGAGTGGAGTTAAATGGAGTGCGTTCCAAGGCTGATATATGTCAAGTGTGGATTTAGATTGAAGCAAAAAGTAGTGCCTTTCAGAGCTGATATTTGCTGGTAAGTGGCGAATATGCAGTTAGAGTTAGTGGAGTGCTTTCCAGGCTGGTTTATTTCAAGCAGAGAGTTTGGACTGGAGTTAGTGTGCGTTCCACAGAGCTGATTAGCGGTGGAAGTGGGAGGTTGTGGGCTGACTATCTAGAGCAGAGTTGAGGTCATCCACCTACCCGCTGCTGCTGCTGCTCCTGCTCCTGCTAGCTCGGTTTCCTGTACACGTTCCACTACTTCCCTCCACCTCCCCCCTTACCCCGCACGCCCCTCCACTTCCTCCTCCTTCCTTCCTCCTCCCTCCCTCCCTTCCTTCCCCTCAAACCTCTCCATGTCCCCCATCCCTCCCTACCCTCCACTTTCCCCTCTCCCATCTCTACCCTTACACCCCTCAATTTCTCCCATGCCTCCCTACCCTACCCTTTCCTCCACTTACCTCTATCCCTCTCTGTCCTACCCTAAGACCTGCCACTTCCCCTTCTCCCCCCATCTCTCCCTACCGTACCCTCCCCCTCTCCACTTTCCGCCTCCCCTCCTCCTCCCTCCCTACTCACCCTCACACCCCACCACTTCCCCTCCCTCCATACCCTACCCTCAGATCCCCTCCCCCTCCCTCCTCCATCCCTACCCTACCCTCACTTCTCTCCACTTTCCGCCCGATTCCTCCTCCACTTCCCCCACCCCTCACACCCTCGAGTCTTCGCGTTAACCTCATCAGTACCATCTCATCTTTCCTTTTTTTTTCTTTTTTTTACTACGTCTGAGAGGCCAGGTAGACAAGAAAACTAGGTGCATTCTCGATTGTTTTTGTATCTGTTTTTTTTTTCTTAATGATGCTGTTTTTGTAGCTGTAGTTACTGATCTTATTCTTGTTGTCATTGTTGCTGTTGGGGGAAAATTTGAATGAAAACCTCGCCACAGCCATTCCAGCCATCTTTCGACACCCAGTTATCTAAGGATGGGTTCCCCTGTCCATGTTCCGCTGCGCACCATCATTCCAGCCCATCCCTCCCTCTCGTCTCTATCCACTCCATCTTGCCCTTAAGGAGGTAAATCGACGTAACACAGTGACACTTATGACACTTACAGAACTTTTTTTTTTACTTTACTCCATACACTTAACCTCACACAATCAGTACTGGCTTAAAGATACCTAAAAGTACCTTAAAACCGTGAACTGTCTTATCTCAAAATTAATTTCATAGAGAAGGCTGATTTTTGACACGTGCCTTTGCAGTTATGACCTGAACTTACCAAGACTGACCTAAGTTGCCGTGATGGAACCAGAGGGACCTAAGGAGACCCAGACTGACTGAAATGGTCCTGGACTAACCTACACACCTTGCACTCCCTCGCTAATTACTTACCTCCCCAAATCTCCCCCTCCATACTTCCCGAAAGAAGGATGGTGGGCTGAAGGCAGAGGGAAAGATCAGCCTGCAGTTCACCAGGTTCACATTAAGATGAACTTGAGACCATAACAAGAACATTAATAACAACTCAGACATCGCATTTATACATTGCCCCTATCTCTTCTTCTAATTATCTCCATTTTTGCTTTTAAGTACTCCCATTTATTTAGATGGTAAGGCTTAGTTTTTCACCATACCATCCCATCGTCCTCAAAGCTATCCTCATCCTTCAGAGTTTCTTTTACTAGACTATCCAACCTTCACAATTCCACCCCCATAACTTCATGTCTCTTTTAAATCTTTCCCAGAATTTATCACACCTATTGTTCACATCCGGTTGTCAATCCCTGCCAGTCCTTAAAGCCCATTCTTTGCCCTTCCATTGTTACTACACCCCTAGCCAAATTTCCACACTAAAACATCATTAATTTCTCATTGTAAATATTAGTTTCTTCGTGGTACTAATCACCTTTTTAATCCCCCATGTCATTTATCACTCATATCATTTAGTTCTGCTTATTGCTCTGCCAAACTTAACATTTCTTTCATATGCTTTCTCACATTCCTTTTTAGTTATCCCTATCATTGCTATATTTAACATCTACTTCCACCAAACTTCACCATTTACCCAGTTTATCCTTACACCTTTATACCTGTTCTATAATTACCTTCATCATTTACCTTTCCTATTATATTCACTTCCATTAATTTGCCTATCCGCTTGCCACATATCATTCCTATAATTTTGACCTCCATTTAGCATTCTTTGCCACTCCTCACAGCCCCCCACCCCACACCGCACCCTCCATCTTCTACTGCGTACTTGTAAAACACCTGGACGTCCCCTCCCCTTCCCCCTCCTCCCAGCCCCTTAGAAAGTAAACCCGTCGAGCCACTTGCCAATGCGTAAAAAAATGCAAAAAAAAAAAAAGTAAACAGGAGTGCCAGATGAGGTCACTGAACTCGCGCGCCGTCAAACCTACAAAACAAGATGCCTTCAAAGTTAACAGGAAGTCCAGCTCACTTCCTTCTTCCCCTTCTGTTCTTCCTCCTCCCTGTTTTAACTCCTGTCTCTTTTACTCGCTGTTTCTCTACTTCCTTTTCTCTTACTTCTTCTTTCCCATTGATTCTCTTTTTCTCTCCAAGGCCAAAAAATAAGATGTTTTCAAGGTTAATTACAGGTGCGTCACACTTCCGTTTCGACTTCCTCCTCTCTCTCGTCCTCTTCCTCTTTCCTCTAATTCTGTCTCGTCTTCTTGTTTAATTTTCGTTTTCTTTTCACACCTTTCAACTAGCCTAATGGAACAAGACGCCTTCAGAGTTAACAATTGTTCCATCATAACTTCCTCCTTCTCTTCCTCTGCCTCCTTCTTCCTGGTTTACCGTCTGCCTTACTTCCTTTACCTTTATTTCTCCTTTATTCTACTTCCTCCTCCCTCTTGATTTTCTCTTTTCTTGTTCTAAACTGTTCAGGTAAACTTCTAAAGTAAAATTGTTCCACAGGTTTCCCACACTTCTTCTTTCTGCTCATCTACTTCCTTTTTCTACTTAGTCTTCCTTTTTTATTTCCTTTTTTTTCTTTTTTACAGGTCATTCAGTCAAAACCCGCAAAACAAGATGCCTTCAAAGTTAACAGCAAGACTTCTACACTTCCCCCTTCTCGTCCTTTTCTGTCTCCTTCTCCTTATATTACCTTCTGTCTCTTTTATTTTGTTCCAGCACCTCCCTCTTATTCCCTTTCGTTTTCTCACTTTTATTTTTATTTTCACATCGATCAAACAAACTGACTGTATAAGATGCCCTCAAAGTTAACACCAGATTCACCTCACTTCCGCCTCCTCCCTTCCTTCCGTTTCCCCCCTTTTATCTTCTGTTCCTTTTCTTCCCTGTTCCTTCACTTTTTTTTTTTATTCTGCTTCTATTTTTGGCTTTCTCTTTTTCTTTTTCAGTCCCTCCAATAAAAGAATAAAGGGTCCGTATTTAACCAGAGATTCTCCACAACTTCCTCCTCTTCTTCCTCCTCTTCCACCTTTCTGTTCTACTTTATTTTTTTTCAATCCCCGTCTTCCACCTTTCTCTAATTCGTCTTCCTTACCGAATACATCTTCCATCCAGCCTGCGGAAAGACATGCCTTCAGAATAATTAAGGGTAGATGACTAGCCTACACGCAACGTACACCCAGAAGGCTCGTTTCATTTGAGAATCTCCTAAGGTCTCTCTGTGTCTCCCTGTCTCCACCTCCCCACAGAATTCTCTCGGTAATTCTGATATAAAAGTCTCCACCAGCCTCTTGGAGATCGAATTAAAATAGACAGTCTCTCCTACTAGACGATTAATCCACTAAATCACCAGGCATCTAATCCTCTAAAAATAATAAAGCTTTCAGAGGCCAAAATAAATCCCTCATAAATCCTCATCATCCCAAAATCCATTTATTGTTAAAAAATCAGGTCAATCACCGTCTCCCCCCTACCTGACCTATATTTTCCCCCAGTCCTCTTCCTCTTTTGTTTCCATCGCTTCTCTCATGTCCTCTCATCCGTTAAGAGGTCACGGAGAGGGCAGAGTGACCCCCGACCCCCCCCCCCCAAAAAAAAAAAAGACAACATAGAAATAAGTAACGGTGATCCCTTTCAGTGCGAGGACGTCTTTCATAACTCCTGCTTCTGACAGGTGGATTTAGATAGCTCAGAAGGAGATGTCTGTTAGTGGAGTTGTTAATCAGTCTTTATTAAAATTTAGGATTATTGATATCTATATTCCTTCGTCCTTGCTACCACCAGGCGGATTTATTCAATGAGGAGACGCAATGAAAGAGTTATAGTCAATCTGTTTTATCTTTAACACTTAAGCATATCGACGTCTTCATCGCCTTTTTGCCACCTCCAGACGAATTTAAATCCGTTCAGGGGAGACTTTCTCGTAATAAATTAGAAAAAAAATCCCCATTAGGCCATTCAGAACGATGACGCCTTAAAATCTCATCATCTTGCTACTGATGGACGATTTTTATTCAGCTTAGGGAAGGTCGATCGTGTGTGAGGGTTTAACAGGATTAGATGAGTTTCCCCTAGAAAAAGAAAATGCGTGAGGTCAAAGAAAACGGGAGTATTGAAATGTGATTATTTATTGTGTTAATCGGTGGATATATTTAGAAAATCGAGAGAGAGAGAGAGAGAGAGAGAGAGAGAGAGAGAGAGAGAGAGAGAGAGAGANAAAAAAAAATGAGGGAGAAAAAAAAAAAAGAGAGAATAGAAATGTGATTTTTTTTGGTGTTAGTGGGTGGGTATATATAGAAAAGGGAGAGAGAGAGAGAGAGAGAGAGAGAGAGTGTGTGTGTGTGTGTGATGTGAGGGGAGAAGGCCAAGGGTTAGAGGGTGAAGCGGTGAGAGAATCTTAATTAAATCGAGTTTTCTCCAGTTGTCTCCAGCTGAAACTTGAAACAGAGAGACAGAGGGGGAGGAAGGGGTTTCACTGGTGAGGGGAAAAGGTCGGAGAGGGGAAACAGGGAGGGAGAAGGGGGTGATCTAACACACACACACAAACACGCACACATTTTTTTTCTAATTTCCTGCAGTAAAATCTTGAGACAGACAGAAAGGAAAATAGAAAGAGAGATGGTGAGAAAAAGAGGGAGAACTTACGCGTATATACTTCTTTATTGTTCTCTTTAGTAAATTTTTGAGAGAGAGAGAGAGAGAGAGAGAGAGA
>JAGKTI010006383.1:26628-40964 GCA_018397915.1 Birgus latro
AGAGGGGGGGGGAGAAGAGTGGGAGGTCTTGGATTGAGGGGAGAATCTCAAATGAAGCGAGTCTTATCCAGTCCTCAGTTAGTAAAGTTTTAAACAGACAGAGAAAAAGAAACAGAGAGAGAGAAAAACAGCGAGGCAGAAAGAGAGCCAGAGAGAAAGGGACTAAAGTAACATATAAACAGAAGGAGAGTCAAAGAGATTGGAACTGAAAGACAGGCAGAGAAAGACAGAGAATGAAAAGATACCCAGAGGTGGAGGTGGGGTATCTCAATGGGGACAAGTCTTTGCAGTACAATTTTGTGGCCTAGACAGCGACAGAGGCAGAGACAGAGACACAGTGAGAGAGAAAGAAGCACTGGGGTGGAGGGAGACGTAGGAGTCGCACTAAATCAGCCTCACACACACGCCGACAGACATAAACAAAATCAGGCAGAGATAGGCTTTGAGATATAAAGATCGAGAGAAGAGGGAAAGGTCTGGGGTGGGACGTATCTCAAGGGAAACGAGTCTTCTCCAGTCCTTTCTTGGCAAAAGTTGAGGCCAAATTTTCTGGTCTAGCCAAAACAAAATTCCTAACAGCTACACTAATCATTCCTGCAACTACATCATGCAATTAGTTATACATCAGGGCTTCTACAGTACAGAAAAATCCCACAGAGGCATTGACACAGAGAGAGAAGTAGAACTAGACAGAAACAGACACAGAGAGATATGGAGAAGAAGGAGAAGCGTGGAGGGAGAGGGCAGGGATAAAAATCTCAAGGGAAACGAGTCTACTCCAGTCCTCTCTTGGTAAATATTGAGGCGACACAAAACACACGCGTTGGAGCCACGACCTTGGCTGTGTGGTGGTGGTAAGGGAAGAAGGCCCACTCACTGTCAAGTTCACGGCCACCAGGTGAGACAGAGAGAGAGAGGGAGGGTGGAGAGACATAAGAGGAAGGAGGGGAAGAGACAGATATAACAGTAGGAAAGCGAGACAGAAAGAGACAAAAACAGAGGCAAAGATTGACAAATAGAAAGTGAGAAAAACGATAGACGGAAAGACGAACAGAGACACAGAGCCAGACAAAGAGAGATATAAACAGGAACCGACAAAGAAAGAGAAAAAGAGACAGGGACAGAGAAAGTGGAAGAGAGAGGAATAAAGGGGGGCAGAGAGAGTAATTACTGTGTTGGGTATACAGAAAAAGTACCTCACACACGCATTTGGGGCCCGGCCTTGACTGTGGTGGTGATGGTGGTGGTAGTGGTGGTGGTGGTGATCAAGTTTAGGGTTGTGTGTGTGTGTGTGTGTGTGTGTGTGTGTGTGTGTGTGTGTGTGTGTGTGTGTGTGTGTGTGTGTGTCCTCCTCGTCACAGTTTGCAAGGTTATCGCACTCGTCCACTGGCACACCTCAGGCTGCCCATGACCTATGCAGGAGAGAGACACTTGTGAACAGATTCATGCACATTATTCTCTGTCCGCTTCAATTTGGATGAGACTGAAATCACTTTATCTTGACTGCCTAGCTGTAATGCGAGAGTAAAACTTGCATTTCTTTCTCGTTTTCAGTTAGTTGCGTCGAAAGGACATAGAATCTTAGTACTCTGTGATTTTGATACTGAGGGATATTAGCTGTAATGAAAAATCTTCGCCAGGTTAAGATGAAGAAACTATGGAATACTCAGCATGATTTAATACAACGTCAACTCAGCATCGTTAAATCATTCGTCGCAATCAAGTTCCTGATGATGTTTACTCAATAATTTTCCTTTTATGCACAGTAGCAGATCATGCCAACCAGTTTTTCTTTTTCTTACAGCTATCCATTTATTAACTACAGATGAAAGATCGTAATGAGTGTCAAGGTGTATATTTGCTGCACGGGTAGACTTGCTCATTTACCTTGAGTTTCGGCGTAATGAAAGGTCAGCTGTTGAATTACTCCTGATGTATATATCTCAGCCAGTTTTTGTGCTAGACTCATAAGATGCTAAATACAGTATACCCTCTTCTCTTTCAGCTCGTCCTTGAAGGCTGTCCAATATAGAGAGTGTTAGTGGAGGGCGGGCATGTCAGGAACCTAATTTTCCCCTCATGCACCTCTCCCACCTCCCAGCATGCCCTCTCCTACCTACTTACCTGTTGTACCTTCAGTCCCACTCACGCACCCACCTACCTAATCCACTTAACCCACTCACTTACCCCCCCCCCCCCCCCCCAGCAAACTACCCGTCTAGCTGCCTTTCCCACCTGCCAGCCCACTCTCATGTCTACCCCACGTACTTACCTACTCCACCCGCCCACCAATCTACCAGTCCACCTACCCACCCATCCACACACCTACCTACCCCCCCCCCTCCCCATCTACCCCTCCTATCCACTTACCCCACCCACCCATCTACCTCTCCCATCCACTCACCCCACTCATCCATCTACCCTTCCCACCCTCCCACCCACCCACCTACCCACTTGTCCCATCCACCAAGCCACCAACTTCCCCCACCTTCGCTTATCATCTCCCTGCCTGTCCCACCCTCCTGTCTCAACCACCCATCAACCTACCTTCTCCATTATCCGTCCGACCCGCCTGCTGATCCTCCCACCCACCTGTCTACCTACCTGTCCCATCACCTTCCAGCCCACCAACTCACCTACTCCTGCCTCACCCACCTATCTACCTCTCTCACTCACTCACTCACTCACTCACACAGCTACTAGTCATATCCAACACTGTGTTCTCAGGATCTAAACACACCCCACTCACCCTACGACCTAATCAAAATCCCTGAGTTTCTGGAGCAGAGGAAAAAGAAGATGCCAGCCACACTTATATCTGATGTTTTCGTTGGCTGCCTAATGCGCAGTTGCAAGTAGGTGACAAGTGCGCATTTATCCAGCACCTTGTTCTGGAGTACTGGGAGCGGGGAGTGGGGAGGGGGAATTCTGTGGGGTAAGATGAGAAGGAGTAGACAGGCAGGTTAGGGGAAGGGATAGGTAAGAGTGAGGGGTCTGGCAGGGTACGGGAAAGAGAATATAAGGAGGAATAGGGTAGGGTGTGATAAAGAGAAGGTGAGAGATATGTCTGGCAGGGAAGGGGAAGGGGAAGATGAGAAGGAAGAGTCTGGCAGGGTAAAGTGAGAGGGATGGGTCTGACAGGGTAGGTTAAGGGTAAGGTGAGAGGGATGGGTCTGGCAGGACAGGGGAAGGGTAAAGTGAGAGGGATGGATCTGGCAGGGTAGGGGAAGGGGAAGGTGAGAGGATGGGTCTGGCAGAGTAGGGTATGGGGTAAGGTGAAAGGGAGGGGTCTGGTAGAGTTGGGTAAAGGCAAGGGGTGTGTGTGGAAGCTGGAGTGTGTAAACATGTAGAGGAAAAGGATGTCAGGGAAAAGTGTGACTGGCAAAAGCTGAAGTGAGGGTGAGAGTGACGTATGAATTTAACACGGTCGTTCACAGCAAGGAATAAATTAAAAAAAAAAAAAAAAAGCACAGAGAGAATACTGTATCTTAGAACAAATGTCTTTCAAGCTCTGACTAATAAAATACTCTCATACGAAGGAGGTTTTCTCTCTTGTAAATATGAAGGCTAACTAGCTTGTCGTTTATGGTGATATCCGCTGAACCACCAAAAATATTTCCTAAGCAGAATATATAACTTGTGGAGGGGAAGAATAAATTAGACCCATTCAACAAGAAGATATATTTTACTATAAGTTTTCAGACGATTTTGTTCTGCTTGAGGGGGACTTTTATGAATAGAGGGGTTCTCTATTGCCTTCATTAACCCCTTCACTACAGCAGGTCTTTCCTAAGGTGAGTAAAATCTTCTGAAGGTACGAAGGATAAGACATGAAAATAAGTCTCATGGGGTTGAAGTGGCTATAAGACATCTTGGTAAAAAAGGGGGTATGACGAGGAGAATTTACACAGGTGAGCTAAGAAAGAAGGGAGAGGAGGGAGGGGGAGTAAAAGCGTTGGGGTGGGGTGGGGTGCTGTGAGAGTTGTGGGGATTGGGGTGGGGTGCTGTGAGGGTTGTAGGGGGTGGGTTGGGGTGCTGTGAGGGTTGTAGGGGGTGGGGTGGGGTGCGGTGAGGGTGTGGGAAGGGGTGGAGGGTCTGGGTGTGTGGTGAAGTGGGGAGTATTCGTGCTGAGTGTAGGAGAAGTCAGGCAAGTGGAAGAGGGGAAAAAAGAAGTGGAGGGGACAGGGAGGGGGCGAGCAGTTAATAAGACAAAAGTGTTGATGTGGAGGAGGGGAATAAAGGAGGGCGGGGTAAGAGGGAGAGGGCAAGGAGGTGATTAGACAGAGCTGATGATGTGGAAGAGGGAAAAACGGAGAGAAGAAGGGGAAGGGGGAGAGGAGTCGAAAAAAACAGAGGTGATGATGTGGAAGTGATGATAAGGGGGGAAAGATTTTGTCGGTGGAGAAGAAATGAGAATTACAGTGGACATGAGTTTACAAGTTGCAGTGTAAATACGGGGTACAGGGATATAATGAACAGGGAGAGGAGTTGCTGAGACTGAGGCAAATAATCAAAGTAGGAGAATTATTTTGGTTGAAGGAGGAAAGAAGGGAATGTTAGTGAAATATGACACAAAGTTATTGCGTGTGATGACAGGCGTGGACAGAGGAGAAAATGAATGGAGGAGGGGGAAGGAGACTGTATTTTTTGTCAGGAATTTCTTGCTGAGGGAGATGTGAGAGATGAAACTAGTGTACATAGTATGGGACAGGATCCTCTTTAAGTGATGGTGATAAGAGATGAGTGAAGATAGAAATGAGACAAAAGGAGAGAAGATGATGAAAGTAAAATTTTGGGATCAGAGGGGGGAGAAAGAGAGATTGGAAGGGGGGGAAGATGGAGAATGAGAATTTTTTGGCTGAAAGAGAAGAGGGAGGAATGCACATAGTATAGGAAACAAGAACAGATGCGTGGAGGCAAGGAAGGGGAAAAAGAAGAAAGATAGGAGTTAGGAGAGGAGGGGAAAGGAGGGAGAGGAGAGATGGGGGATACAGAGTTGATGAGAGGTGATCACAGTGAGTTTTATTTTTTTTTTATGATAAAAAAGAGAAAGGGGACTCTAAATATTGTCTTGACACGTAGTTACAAGGAGTGATGGTAAACAAAGAGAGGAAAGGGAAATTTGATGAGAATGTAGTGATGAGCAAAGTGGGATATTTTTAGACGGTGAGGAAGAGAGAAAGGATTCACAAGGATCTCTGGAGAAAAATAAATAAATAAACTGATGAGGGGAGGGAAGACTTGGTGGGACTGAAGTAAGGATAAGCTTGGGAAATTATTTTTGCTGCAAAGGAAGGTTGAAAATAAACAGTAAAGGACGCGAGTTTGGAACAGCTGACGGGCCTGATCTTATGATTTATGTAGCAGATTAATTTGATTGAGGTGGAGGAGATGAAAATTGGCTGAGGTGGTAGAGAGGCTGCATTTCATTTGGGCGCAAAATCCAATATGCTACCGCTTCATTTGGGCGCCTGTATATCACTTCATTTGGGCGCCTACATGTCGTTACTAACCAAACTTAACCTAAACTTAACTAACCTAACCTAACTTAACCTAACCTAACCTATCCTAACCTAACCTAACCTAAATTAAGTTAGTTTAGGTTTGGTTAGTAACGATATGTTGGCGCCCATATTAAGTGGTTTCCTGGCTCACAAATAAAATAGCAGCAAACTGGATTTTGCCCACAGATGAAATGCAGAGGGTAGAGATGAGGATTTAGCTGAGGTGGAAACGAGAAGAACAATCAGTAAATGACATGAGGTGACAGGGTTCATTGGTAACGAGTGGGTAGATGAGTTGAGGTTGATGAGAGGGGCAGGAGCTTTTGTGGCGAGAGAAGAATGTCAATCGCAGAAAACAGGAGTTCACTGGATCGGACGGGTGGAGGCTGGAGTTGTAAGTAGCCCTTAGTGTGATTATTTTTTCATTTTTTATTTATTTGCTATCACCCGAAGACTTTATTCAGCTTAGGAGAGACCCCATACAGTTAAAGAAGTTAGAAAATAGTTAGGAAATAGTCTCCAGTAACCTCTTCAGCACTATAACCTCTTTTTAAAGCTTGATTTTGCTAAGCCTAGACGTCTTTACTCAGCTTAGGAAAAATGTGTTGTGGGTAAGTGGATATATGTCAGCAGGGATGATACCAAACTGCTGAAGAAGGGAGAGATTGAAGGGTTGTCCTGGCGGAGGGAGGGAGGGGAAGGGGGAAGGGAGGAGAGGAGAGGGGAAGAGAGAGGGAGGAGGGGAGTTCTGATGAAGGAGGAATGAGGGAGGTGAACCCAAAGAAATGTAATGGGGAGGGGGGAGACGGTCTGTTTTTTGCATCAATAGAAGTGTTCTATTTAATGGCCACACGACAGGATGGGATTATTTGGAATATTTTTTTATGATTTGAAGGACGCTTGGGTTAATGGGGCGAAGAGATGGAGTAAACAAAAAAAATGGAGAGAAAAGGAGTATGGGGATGATTTTGCAGCAGGAGGGGAGTTCTGCTTATAGGGGTGATCAAGTTAGGATAGTGGATATTTCAGCAGTTGGAGGGAAAGTGTGATTAAGGGAGGAGGGAAGCAAAAGAAAGAGAAGAGGGATATATTTTCTTTTATTTTCTTTATTCTCTGAGGGAGTTTATTTTATAGGGGAAGCAGAAGAAAGAGAGAGGCGATACTTTATTCCTTTTTTCATTATTTTCAAGGGAGTTTCTTTTTTATGGGGATTAAATGTAATAAGATGAGATGTGTTTGCAGAAGCAGTAGAAGAGGTGTTGTTAGTAGAAGGATTAAGGGACTGGGGGCAGAAACAGGGGATACTGGAGTAGATAGAACTTAGGGGAAGAGAATGCGGAATAAGTGAGGGGAAGTTGGATGGCAGGGTGAAGGGGGACAACTGGCACTGAGAAAATGTGTGGTTCTGTAGTAGGAAAAGTGTAGTTGTGGGTAACAGTGAGGAGAGGAGAACGCAGAAGTGTGTGGGAAGCAATCAACTTAACGTGGGTAGGGGACGGAAGGAGTTAAAGATAGGGAAGAATGGGGGGAGGATCGCAGGAGAACGGAGAGGGAGGCGCAGGAAAAGAGGGGAGGCAGGCGTTGGGGAAGAGGGAGATGATGGGGTAGACTTAGTTTGATGATAGAAGGGGGGCAGAAGAAGAGGGTGGGGGGGCGCAGAAGAACAGAGAAGCGGGTGCAGAAGAAAGGAAGGGGAGGAACAAGAGAAGGAGGAGAGGGGGACTTGCAAAAGAAGAGGAGAAGGTAGGAGCTAGATGAAAGCAGGGAGGGAGGGAGAAAAAAAGGGGGAGGGGAAGCAGGAGAACTGAGATGGAACTCGAAGACGGGGAATATGGACGGGGGGACTTGAGATAGGAGTGCTGGGGGACAGAAGAAGGGGCGGGGGAGGGGAAGGGAGAGGGGGGACTCATCCTGACGGGGACTGAGGGGGCTGGGAAGTGGGAAGAGGGGTGGGGAGGGTGTTGAGAGGATCCGGGCGAGGTCATTCACCTAACTCCGCATCGCCACTCGGGAACTTGTTTTTCTCAAGGTGACGGAAGGAAGGAGACTAGTTTTACTTTTTCTCCCCAGCAGCACGCACCCCACCACTCCTTGCCCCTGAGAATATATACAAGGCCAAACGGGGTGGTGGGTTATATATATCTATTAGCCCTTTCAGCAAGATGGCGCTTTTTATTTAGTTTATCATTGCTGGGAACAGACAGATCAAAGAGCCTCTCCTTAGAATAAAGAATAGACTATGGGTACAGATGTTGTATATATTTTTTCTCCCTGTAGCATGTTGACAATTAATTCGCTTAATTCTTGTTACCTGCAGACGATATTTTTTCCCTTATGCCCAGGAAAGAAATCTACTGATAAATAAAGTGTCTTCTAAGAATTACATAAATGATTATATCCTGAAGTGTACATTATTATTAGCCACTTCAGTATTATTATTTCGTTTTGCCTACGTTTTATTTATCTGACAAGGAGGGAAACGAGTTCTATTTTTTCTCCCTCAGTATGTAACCCAGTCCCTGTTCCTCCTTGTTTTAGAACAGACGAATGGCGATGTATAGTGAGGTTACAATTTGTACACATAAGTATGAGGAAGATTTGTTCCCTGAAGATTCTAGTCAACTGAAAGGGAGACTTCTTGTGGTGAACGGATTAATGAAGACTATTTAACATGTCACTCAGTTCGAAATATCTCTCCTAAGATGACTATAAATGTCCTAAGGCGGCACACACACACACACACACACACACACACCACAAAGACGCCACTGCGATAAAGAACATAAAAACCTGCACTTACACAGAAGCTTCGTAGCAGGGTCGAGGCTGGATATTACAACGCAGTATTTCTGGTTTCCTCGCCTCACATGGACAGACAAACGGGAATGCATTATACGTAGAGCCTAGAGTAAATGATTCACTGCTTAACTTCTTCCTTCTTTTATTCATTGCTGTTGACTTTGAAGTGATTTAACCTCCCAAGTCAGTGAGGTCTCGTTTAAGCTGAATAAAATAGCCCTGTCTTTAGCTAGGAAAAAATAGCTTAAAGAAAAGGATACTAGTCGTCTTCTAGGAGGGCTTTGGTGTTATTGTTCTTAAGTGTGCTATTGGCAAAAGGACTATCTCTTATATCCATTCTATCTATAGCCAGACGCCGTAATCCAGTAAGGGGTGGCCACAAACAAATCGCTTCCATGTCGCCCAGTCCATTTCAGTGTCCTCGTCCCAACTTACACCCCCTCTCCCTTACACCTTTCCATACCATCCCTCCATCTCAACCTCGGTCTCCCTCTCCCTCTTGCCCCCCCCTTCCATCTCACTCATATACACTCTCCTCGTTAGTTTCTCACTCTCCATCCTCTCCACCTGGCCAAACCACCTCAGTGTATTTCTCCTAACGCTTTCTATCACATCCACATCGACACCACGACGCTCCTTCATTTCCTCATTTGTAAAAGAACTAATAAACCAAAATACAATAGTTACTGCCCGATTACCAGTGTTTCATTTTTTTTTACTGTATCATAAACATCTTTCATCATCGTAACCTCGTCCTAGATTATGACTTCACGCTAACACTATCCTCATTTGCTATCGTCATCACTAACGCGACTATCAAACAAACAACGCTTCCGTGTTCTAAGGCAGCCATATCTCTTCCATTGCACTCGATAATAGCAAAGCCTCCTATATGTTAAACTTTCTCTTTTAATATTTTCTTGCGCACAGTCACAGCCAGTCATCACCCACATTTAAATCTTTCAAACCTATATCAAAAATTTATCCCTGACGTTCTCTGACAAGCATTGCATCCGTCACCACTACCACCACCACCACCACCATCATAATCATATATCATCACTTTTATCTCAACATCATAATCATCATTTTTATATATTCATTATCATCATGCCCCCCCACAACGCATGGATTATTTCCCTTGCCATAGTCGTATTACCCACCACTACCACCACATCACCACCACCACCACCACCACATCACCACTACCACCACATCACCACCACCACCATTATCACCATCATCATCATCATCACATACCAAAATAAGGACGCAGCTATGTGCCTATCAAAGACCCCACTCAACCCACATAGATATCCCCCAGCAGGCTCCCCTCTCCCCACCACGTTCCTAACCCCACCCCATTACCCCATCCATTCCTTCCCCATCGTATACATTCTCCCCATTCCCTCCATAGCATTAGCCTTTTATCACTACATTCCAAAGCATCTATGGTCCATTTGTTTTCACCTGGCGGAACTGGGCTACTAACCTGAATAGGAAGCTGTGGTTTGCATGAAGCAGAGCGTTAGTTGTGATGAGTGTCCTTGGTTGCTAGTCAAACACACTATAGTTGCTGAGACGTCAAACTGATAGGGCTAATTACGAGTATTATTCCAATAAGATATATTAATCAAACCAGCTCAGTACAGTCACGTCCTTCTCATTTAACCCATCGTTTAGTCAGGGGCTTTTTTTTTTAAATTTAGGAAAAACAAAGTCCCTTCTCTTTATCTTCCTCTTCCCCTCCCTCCCCTCAACACAGCTCACTTTTTCTGCGTTTGATATTTTCGTCTAACCCATTCACTGAGACAATGATCTTAGCACTAACACGCCTGACCTACTTCTGTCTCTAGTAATGTCTCTACCACTGTCTTTCAACTTTCAACCATCTCTCTCTCTCTTTCCTTCTTCCGCCCTTCGTATTATCTCTTTGCTCCAGTCCCTCAAGTTCCCCCATCTCTTTCATTCCGTCTCTCTCTCTCTCTCTCTCTCTCTCTCTCTCTCCAGCCAAGTGACCAGTCTCCGCAGCGCATAAAATAGCCACGCAAATTACTAGAAAAGCGCTATTTACGAACCATCTTGTATACGCTAAGGAAGAGGTGATAGAGAGCCTCCCACGCCACCTCAACGCAGGCCTCATCCTCAACGCCAGCTTCTATGCATGTGGGGGACTCTGGCAGCCTCGCATTTGCATAATTCATAGTATCAAATCATTATTCTTATTAATGAAGGTTGGTGTTGTACGCATTATCTCTCCACCGCATCTGACGTTAGCATCTCCGTTCCTTCTAATAACCCTACCTATTATATCATTTCCCGTTCTGCATTGCCTATCACTAGTTATTTAGGCAGAGTAGTTACTATTAATGGTCCTGTTATTAGCCCATTTATCCATAGCAATTCGTTTAAAATTTTGTTCTTGCTACCTTGTTGCAACCTCGTCCAGCTTAAAGAATGAATTTTCGATGTGGGGAGGTCAGATACAGCCATCATTAACCTTTTCAGTATCAGACGCCATTTCCAAGTTCAATATAATTTTCTGAAGCATAGCAAGGACAAACTAATCATTGGTGGTGAGGGGCTTAATGAAGGCTGCTGCTGTGTGATGCCAGCTAATCCTCTCACCACATCTGACGCTAGGACTCTGGTTGCTTCTACTGATGCTGCAAATTATACCTACGATATTTACTACTCAGCACATTTTATTTACACAGACATAAAAACAGGCAGACACAAAGAGAGAAACTGCTGACTGACTTTGTAAACGTGTAAATCGATGTGGGACTAAGGGACGAAAACGTAAAAAAGAAAGTGCACAGTGGGACAAAGAGGAGAGTTGGTCAAGACAAGTGGAAAGGATGAGGAAAAGGAGTATGTACATGAGGGAAGGTGACTTGGACTGAGAGGAAGAAGTTGAGATGGTGATAAGGCTTTAGTGTAATTTTTTGCTCACCCTGAATGAACTCCGGGATTGGGCGTCTTAGAAAGTAAAATAGAGAAGTGTAAACCCCTTCGCTCCAGTAACTTATTTTTAGATTCAGGGGTAACTCTAGGAACGGCTCCCCCCGTCTGTCCCTCATTAATGACTTTTGGACAAGAGGTGCTTCACTGCCGCAGATTTTAACGAAGTCACACCCCATCACATCACATCACCACATCACACTCATCACATCACATCATACATCAATCTCTCACACCGCATCAGATCATATCACATCACACCACATCACATCACACCACATCACATCAAGCATCACCACATTACATCGTATAACACCAGTCTCCCACACCACATCACACCACACACATCACATCACATTAAATCACACCTCACCACATCACATAATACAGCACCAGTCTCCCACACCACATAACATCTCACATCACATCACAACACCAGTCTCCAACACCACACCACACCACACAGGGGCATTAACCGAAGAACCCTGAACTTCTGAAGCCTCCTCATCTAGTACTTCTGTATTTATTTCATTCTTACTTCTTCAAGACAACTTTTATTATCTTACGAGGTACGTTTCGACTTTCAGAGATTAGCTAGAGCCTTTTTTAATCCCTCCATTTCTAGATATCTCCAAAAAACAAAATCAAAAGAAAAAAATAAGAAAGTAACAGTAACAAAATAATAACCACGTAATTGGAATACAAAGGTTGAATTGAATATGATTTTATTTTGTATACTGTACCCTTTCTAACACTAACTTGGCTTAAAATTGACACCCCTCCATCTTAAATGCTCGGGGGTAACAGCAGATCCAAGCAAGGCACTTGTCTGTTTTACGTTCTTGCTACTGACAGAAGAGTTTACGTAAATTATGACAGAGCTTCGTAAATTGCTTGTAAATGAGACGAAGGGTCAGCTGTCTTCCTCTGTCTGTATTTCCTGCTGCCTATGAACTCCAGTCTTTCAAACGCAGTGTGTCCCGGCATCTCGAAATGATCGGATCTTGAAAATGGCTCTCTGTTTCCTCGTTTTTGTTTTTTTCTTGGAGGGAATAACCTTACGGGCTTCTGGCCTTTCGTTCCTTCTTCCTTGCATAAACACACACACACACACACACACACACACACACACACACACACACACACACACACACACACACTAGGAAACTTTGTCAGAAGGGAGGATTCCAGTCTGACGGGTTGCTTCCCAAAACAAGTACTGTCCTTATCCTGTACCAGCTGGGGAGGTCGCTGAGTGATTTTATTTTTCCTTTCACACTTCATTTTTTCGTTACTATCGCTGTCGACGTTATCATTATCGTCACCATCATTATTAGTATCGTTATTATTGTTTTCATTATCGTCATCATCATCATTATTGTCATTGTATTATCATCATCATCATCATCACTGTCATCATCAACACATCCACAACATACTGGTGATTTGCTTGCTAAATATATAAACTTTGCTCACCACCTCCATCATCACCACCACCACCACCATCACCATCACCATCATCGTCACTATCATCAGACGATATATTTCTGCACAAGGGAGGTGTTTAGAAATAAATGGAAAAAAAATGGAGGCTATTTAGAACCCCCCTCCCTGATCGACAACCCTCCCCGAAGCTCAAAAAATAAAATTACAGAAGCAAAGGGAAAATGGAAACTGGTACTCGGGCTGAAAGAGTTAGCGTGACACTGAACTAGCTGTCTAAATCACAAATAATGGAATTTCTTTTTGACTTTTTTTCTTTTCTTAATGCTGGCTGAAAAGGGAAATTAGTAATCTTCTCGCGGCCCCTTACTCCACACACACACACACACACACACACACCAGCACGCCAGGGGGAAATATATGCGGCAGGTGGGGAGGGGAAATACAGGTGTGCCGTGTCGACTAATGGGCTATATTTCCACTCTTGCATAGGAAAAATTGATGTTCTTACCGGTCAGACCAGTCGATTCAGTTTGTTTTCCTCCAATCCCTGTTCCCCCAGCCATACAGAACTGGGCATTGTTCTTGTTACTGTTGTTGATGATGACGATGATGATGTCAGTAGTATAGTAGTAGTAGTAGTAGTAGTAGCAGTAGTAGTAGTTGTAGTAATAGTAGTAGTAGTAGTAGTAGTAGTAGCTGCAGTAATAGTAGTAGTATTGTAGTAATTTGTCAATAAGCATCGGTAACTCAATGACGTAATGAAAAAGAACTTCGGCTAAAATGAGTGACGCCATTGTTTGACGTCACTCACGAAGCCGAATGCTGATTGGTCGTCTCCACACTCAGCTACAGGTCATTAATATGCTGCTCGGTTATACAAACGTCCTTCAACTCCCTCCTGTCTCCCAAAGAATCCTGAGACCACAAGAGCAATTTCCACTCACATTCCTCTCGTGGTTTTGTTTCGTTCCTTTTCCGCGTTTCTGACCATACCTACTCCCTTTATAAAGTCAGAATGATGATGATGATGATGAATATGGTGGTGTTGTGATGATGAGAAAGAAGAGTGACAGGGATCAGATTCAGGGTTGTCATCTTGGGGTATTTCCTGTCTCCCAAGTACCCTACGTGAACCCTGTTGTTATGCAGGGTGTTGGAAAACTCCTTGTGCAACAGAGGACGCTGTCACACTTAACGAGCAGGCGTCACAGCGTCACACCCCACACTGTCATACCTCAAGCAAACAGTCGCATTTCCGTACGTCACGCTACAACACCTCACACAGACCACTTTGCTAGACCATTCACCTTTCACATTGCCACACACACACACACACACACACACACACACACACACATCAGTATCTACCGTATAGCTTAAATCTATATGTACAGTATATCCGTCTATCAACCTTTCGATATAAGTAGATAGATATGGATATAGATATATCACCGAAATTCACTGATTTAATTCGAGTTTTTTTTTTTTGTGTGTGTATGTGTGGTCTGATGTTACTTCCTTCCTTTGTTACCCAGCACTCACAGGATACAGTGCCGAACAAGAGACGGACAGATAAATATACCTGTAAGATACACATATACCTGTAAGATACACATATACCTG